>JACEGR010001952.1:0-145648 GCA_014170235.1 Listronotus bonariensis | reverse complement strand
GGAAATCTTTCAGGTCTTCTTGGCTGGTCTTCATTTCTTTTAAGTCTTCTTTCAGGGATTCTTGACTGGTCTTCATTAATTTTAAGTCTTCTTAACCACTTCGGCTTCCTCAGGTAATCTCGTTCCGCTTCTGACACCAAATGTTCCAAAACACCTCGTATAAAAACACGTGCCTTCGTTTTTATACCTTTATTAACAATGTAACGTAACTATGGTTACAATAACGGCAAAATCTTAAATTGTCACTGTCTCGAAGTTTACAGCACAAAAGTCGAATATGTACTAACTAACTCGAAGTTTCCCGTCGCCCTTTTATAGTATGGTGGAAGAGTAAAGAATGATCTAGAATATTCGAGAAATATCGTGAAAATTCCATAGTACATGATGGCATAAAAGTTATTAAGGGATAATTCGGGCGTTTTCGGAAACCTTCGAAAGTGATGAAAGAACTTGGAAAAATTAAGGTAAATTATTTAAATAAATTAACAAACTAAATTAAATGATCCTAACTCTCTAAAATTCTATAACCTAAACACATTTTTGAAAGTCTGTAACAATATATCTTTTTCTATAAGTGAAAGCACCTGAAATTCTGTCATAAAAAAATAAGTGACAAAATTGCATCTTAATTTTTAAAAAATACCGGCTGTCTATGTAAGTTGGCGTCATATGGAAAACCTTTTTATTATTACTTTTGGGAAAAAAGTTATTTAATAAAATTCAAAAAAATAATAATAAAAAATTACTGAAAATACCAAATAATGCACAAAATTATTTGTCAAAAATGTTCATCAAGGTTACAGAAAGACCTTTTTAAATTAGTATGATATTTACTGACATCTTAGTATACTAGTAATATTTTGTATTGTTTTTACCTTAATGCGCAATATAGAGAGGATAAGAAATATATTGGGTCTTTTACAGTATACTTTATATTAATATTCTAAAAAATAAATAAGTGCCGCAATATTTAAAGTATTGTTAAACGTGGCGAGTGATTCCAACCTTAAACTTTGTAAACTTTTGCAATGTTTAGCTACATCGAAGAACTTTTGTAAATTTTAATAAAAAAATAAGTTAGTGAAAAAAACGTGCCATAAAAATAAATATAGTTAGAAATAGCAGAATTTTGAAAATAGGTTTAATAGTAATATTACACACACAATAAAAATTGTGTTAATTTGTAGTCTTTAAACAATATGAGCAATTGCCACAGATTTTTAATCGTTCAGTAGGTACAATGTAGTCCAATGACTAGATGAAGTCAACATCTACCTAGCTACCCTAAATCCCGGTTTGAAGTCATATTTTAAGGAAGATGTGGACAGTAAAAAGTTCAATGAAACATTTAACATAATTCTTTAAATCCTAATCAGGTTAGATAGACATTTTCACAAAAATACACAACTCTTCTTAGTCACTGTCAGAATCATTATTAATCTGTTGGGATTTTAAACCTTCTTGTAGTTCAAGAACATGCGTTATTGGATGTGGTTTACCATCAGCGCCGACTCTACAAGGCTGTATAGCCCCGGACTTTGTAAGACTGTCCATCAATTGTACTAACTTCATTGCTTCATATTCTTTTTGCTCATCTGTCATACCTAAACAATAAAAATAATTAAATCCGAATTTTAGAGCGTAAACCTAACTGAGAAAAAAATATTCATAAGTATGATAAAATTACGATTGTCAAAAGCGTTTATTTATAGTTTAATTAATACCAATAATTGTTATTTTGAAAATTTTTAAATTTACATAAAAGAAGTATTCAAAAAATTACAAATAATTTTAGTAAAAAGCAAAGACAATTGTAGTTTTACTATAGACACCCAGAACAATGCTAAATTTTTGGTCATCAGCTTGGACGCTTGCTTCGTGAAATTTATGAAGCGGGTATCCATCGAGTAAACATGTAAACAGTACGTATAATTTGCCGCTTTATAAATTCAGCCAAGCCAGCGTCCAAACTGATGACCAAAAATTTAGCATTGTTCTGGCAGTCTATAATGAAACATCAATTATTGTCTTTGGTAAAAGTAATAATTTTTGAATTATTATAAAAAATGTTTGTGGTGTTAAAAAGACGCTGCCAAACTTTGATTATAATTTTAGAAAAAAATACAGGATTATTTTTAAGTTGATATTTTCCTTTTACCACTGTATAGAATGCAAGAAAATAAGAAAATTTTTCAGATAAAATTATGTCCGAAAATGCTTTGTTTCCGAGATACAGGGTGATAAAGTTTTAAGGAAAAAATGCATTTTTATCACAATTTTCTTACCTCTTCAGATATTTCCACAAAAGTTGATACACATCGTTTGACCATTACATTACATTCTTTGCCGTAAAAGTTAAAGAAAAACAATACCAGTGGCATTCGAACATGATTTGCATGAATTGTTTTTTCAAGAAAAAAATAGCAGCTTATGCTTTTTCTTCCAATCAATATTATTTTCGGAATAATCATTTACTTTGGACTTAATTTGGCCTCCAATTATTTTTTCGAATGACGAATGGTTTTCGTTAAAAAAAGAAGCCATTTTGATGCATGGCAAAGTCGATAAAATCTGATATGGTATTTTGTATGTAAAATTCGTTTTTGCCTTTTATTAAAAATTATAACTACTGATTATTTTTTTAAATATGATTAAATTGTAGTAATGTAAGTTGTTGACCTTTTTTGATACAAATTAGACAAAAACAAATTTTAGATACAAAACACCATATTAGATTTTAGCGATTTTGTCGTGCATCAAAATTACTTTTTTTTAATTGTTCATGGTACCAAAAATAACAAGAGACCAAATTAACTTTAAAGTAAATGATTATTTTAAAAATATTTTTGTAATTAAAAACAAAAGCAGTGGCGTACTATTTTTCTCTTGAAAAAATTCAATGCAAATCTTGGTCAAACGCCACTGGTATTTTTTTTTACTTTTACAGCAAAGAATGTAATGTAATAGTCAAAAAAGTGTTTCAAATTTTGGATAATATCTAGAGTGGTAGAAATGCTATTACACAAAAGGCATTTTTTCTTAAGACAGTAACACCCTGTATCTCGGAAACTAAAAATTTTCCGACATAATTTTATCCGAAAAATTTTCTTATTTTCTTGCATTCTATAGAGTGTTAAAAGGAAAATATTAACTTTTGTTTATTTGAATTAAGAAAGTGTAAGTACTGTTTTTGGGTTCCATTTTTTTTTGTACGGTCCAGGGTATTGCAATAAGGCAGGTTTTATTGTTTAAAAAAGTATAAAAAAATAATACAATAATCGAAATACTGTACTTTTCCTTGCTTAATGCAAAGAAATAATATAATATTTAAAAAAGTCAGTTCCATACATTTTTTTGTCAGAAATATTTAATCATGTGCTGCTTGACACACCACTGGACTTAATAAATTTAATCAAGCTAGGGTAAAAATAGCTCCGTCATATTAAAAATAATATCATCAATTTATAATCGGATTAGGTAAAGGATTTTTATGAAAAAACAATTTTGTATTAAAATTTGAACACCCTGTATCTTGAGAACGAAGAATTTGTGGATCCATATATATAAGAACGTTTTGTTTTAAAATCATGCAACGAAAAGTCCCCTAAAGTTGGGTAGCATACTTTTTAAAAAGCCTTTATCTAGTTTTTACCTTCCATAGGATTTGCATGTGGTTGTTCAACACATCCCAATACAGGATTAATAAGGTGCTTAACATCAGAATATTCTTCAGTTTCACTATTTTCACTGTCAGAACTATAATCGGCTTCAGCTTCATCTTTCTTCCCACCTAAAAAATAAATACTTATAAATTTGACATAATTGTTTGGGAATCCACTTTTTAACTCCATAAGTTTCTAAGTACACTTTAAGCTTTGAGTGAGTGAAAAGAGTAACTCGACAAGTGTTCGGCTTTCTAATAAAGAGTGAAAAGTGCTCACTCCAAAAGTTCTGTATCCTCGGCAGGAGTTTAAGGTGCGGGAATGCACATTTAATCACTTTTAATTTTTTGATATTAAAGTAAAAGTAAATATTTATGTTTTGTCGGTTTTTTGCACTTATGTAATAACTATGGTGACCTAGTAATAACAGAGTTTTAAGTTTTATGTGCAATATTTTGTAAATTTAAAATTACAATGGAAGTAATTTAAAAAGGAACCTAATTTTAGATTTTAAATATTGACATTGACAACCAAAGACATTTTGCTCTTTGGTACAAAAGCTTTGATTTAAAGTATTGCACACCACAAACTCTAGAGCCACGTGATAAAAATCTACTCCTACTCCACCCCAACTCCGTTCACAAACCCAAATGCCGCTACAATAAAGTAATAAAGTGAAAGTATTTTTTAACTTCTTTAAAACTTGACCACTACTAGAGGTTATGTTTACCTCACTCACCTAACAATCCTCTTTGAGCAAATAATCCCGCGGCGTTGCCATATCCAGTGTACTTAATCATTCTGGAAACATTGCACTTGCATAGTACAAAAAGTAGTTCGGCAACCAAATCGCGAATCTGGGTTATGGGTGTAGTCAGCAGTCTGCAGAGATGACCTCTTAAGGTATCGGATTCCTCGGGGCGGTTTTCAACGTCTTTTAAGGGTGGTAATATATGGATTCTAAGATATTTTCGTATAACCCTAGAAAATGTAAAATTACTTAGTGGATCTTCTAAGCAGTATTTATTCAACATAAAATAACATAAACGTCTTTATTTATTGGGACCAGTTTATTTTCTTCTTGTTATTATTATAGGGAAGTAATTATACAGGTTGTCCAGTAACTTAACTGACAAAGTCTAAGGGGTGATTCTAAAATGAAAAAAACCTTATATGAACATAATATGTTGTCATATTACATCCTTGTCCATGTCTTTTTTTTAAACTTCGAGGTGTAAAAATAAAAACAAATATATTTTGTTAAAATTACTTTTATAACAATTCAGATATTTAAAAAAAATTGGGAGACGTCTCCTAGGCACCAGAAGACAATTTTTTGGCATACAAGAAAAAATTTACCAATATCGTTCAAGAGAGGTTGGAGGTGATTTTTACTGAAAAATTTGACAAAAGCGATAAGAAATTACCATTAGGGTGGAACGAAAAACATGTTTTTTTTTCTTAATCAATCGTCATTAAAATGTGCCTTTGGATGTATGAAAACTCTTGTTAAAATCTAAAATCTTTAAATTTTTATCTTCAGGTTCCTCATTTGCTCTAAAATTTGGTAAATATCTTAATTTTATTGTTTTTTTTTCGAGTGAATTAAAAAATATAAGAATACATGTTTTACATAATGCTTACAGCCTAATATGTTTATTATGATGATAAAAAAAAATATAAAAAATATATTTAATTTTGTATATCTGAAGGTTTGTTTTAACCATTTTAAAACTGCCACGTCTGTGTCCAATTTTAACCTGTCAACAGCTTCCAATGCTTATTTATATTGTGTTTACAGCGGTACAAGCGATAACTTACAGTTATTAGAGGATATTAGAATGGTTTTCTAAAAACAATTCACTATAAACAATAAATAAAATGCGGTCAGGGAGAGCTGAGGTGTTATTCAAAAGCAAGGTTTGCTCAGTTAAATGCAGGTGCTAGAAGTATTATTCTGGTAGGTTGAAGAAAATATTACCATTAATTTCAATAGGTATAAAAAAGCATAAGAATAAAACATAACTGTTCTGGGTTCAATCAGTTTGAAAAAAATAACGTTTGCAGTTATTTAGTTTTGCCATATATTATTGTCATTTTTTAGTTTTCGGGGATGAAAGTTCCATAAATGGAATGATGTCTCCTCACGTCAGCGCAGAAGTGGACGAACCACGGTACTCTGAGTATTTAGGCATATGCCTTCGTGGGATATCAAAAGATAAAAAAAAAATAGAAAAAATCTTCATCAGGGATTAAAGTTCCTTTTGATAAACAGAATATCGATTATCCTTTTCTCCCAAATTACCAGCAGTTTTATTCAGTTCAATTCCTTTTTAAATCGGATAGGTCAATTGTTCTTTCAGGAAAAGAAAATAGCTTTTATCTGAAAAGAACTGTCAGTCCTGGAACAAATTGATAATAAGTTCATCCGATCCAGTATGTGTCTTACAAAAATGTTTTCATACCTTTATACCAAAAATACTTTACGATACAGTCGTGCAAAAGCATCGTACGAAGCCTTTTGTTGATATATGAGCTCTCACCGAGTCTGCATTTTTAATTTTATTGTTTATAATGAATTATTTTTAAACACTATTCTGTATCCTCAATAGTAAGGTTTCGCCAGAAAGACCATAAACGTTCCAATGCCATTATTACCAGCGCGTTATATTCTTATTCAAGTGGCCATGGCAGACAGTTTTGAATGTTAAAGAAGCCTTCAGGGCTTATACAAATTAACAATATTTTTAGATTTTTTTAACATCATTATAAACATATTAAAAGCTTTAAGAATTATGAAAAACACATGTATACTTAGATTTTTTAATTCACTTGAAAAAAAAATAAGATCTTTAACAAATTTAAGAGCCAATGAGAAAGTTTTCGTGCATACAGAGGCACATTTTGAAGATTGTCTGAAAACCTTGTGAAAAAAAAAAATGTGTTTTAAAAATGCTTACCTCAAATCCCTCATGGACGACACTGGAGATTTTTTTTGTGTAAAAGGTAAAGGGCTTCCCCCAAATGTTTTCAAATATTCAGTGCCTAGAAAGGGTGTAGTACAACGAAAACACTTTTTTTATTTTTAACATCCTATAGTTCAAAAACTAATTTTCATTGTATAATTATCCCCTAAGGTTTTGTCGGTAGAGTAACTGGACACCCCATATAAGACATAAATAATGTTATATTTAAATTTGTTTGAAGTAATTAATTAAATATTTTAAGTATTAAAAATTTTCAAAAATATTATAAAAAATACACCTTTATATTAAAATAGCCAGAAAAATGGTTATTTCTTGTTGTACCTTTGTTATTTAATGTTCTGGTTAGTTCTGGTTAATATAAATACTCCGAATCTTCGGAATAAAACATACAATTAATAAAATAAAAGCCGTAGGTATATGTTAAATTTTTACCTATGTGTAGTTGCTCCTTTTAACAAAACAGTCAATACAGGTGAATATATCTCCAATTGCTTGCCCACTCCGGTTTTGTCCTTAAATTTCGCCTCCAAAAACATTAAAATCTCATATATAACAATCATATTATATTGCTCAAACCTTAAACTTTTAGGCAAAGGTTTTGATCCATCAATTGGCATCAGTAGTTCAGTATAAAAAGCGCTGGAACGTTTGTTAACAAGTTCACAATGTCGTTTCTTAGTTGCCAGGTTTTGTCTAAAGTAACTGTAGAAGCCAAAAGATAGTTTCTCAAAAGACCAACAAGGTCTTTGTATTGCTCTACTCGTTCATCTTCCATTGAGCAGCTTAAAGTTATATTAAATGCGGCTTTAAGTGTTTCACAGGCTATTTCAGATTTCTTGTCATCCAATATAGCTGGTACTTCATGGGATTGAGCAATGCTTTCAGCTGCCTCTTTCAGAACGACTTTTAACACACTGATAAGAATTTTTAGGCCATCTAGGTCTTCAACTTTTGTCTTACTTGGGTGGAAAGTGCGGACATTAAAAAAGTAATTTTACATCATAAAATTTTATTGCATCAGGAACATGAGTTTTTCATATAACCTAAAAAACATTAATTATGTACTGTGTAGGAAGATTAAGAAAAAAATGTTTGCTATATTTTTTTACCATTTCTCCATTTCATTAATTGAAGGTTAGGCTATTGAACAACAAATTTTATTTCATAAATAACTATATTTTACCTAACACGATTAATAATTTTTTCCAACAATCCATTTTGAATGGAGGCTTCCACTTGATCCTTACTATTAAATAAAGTATTCCAAAGTACTTTTTGCCCCTCCTCAATTTTACATAATGTGTCATCAGAATAATCGAAAGAAGTATCATTTAATCCTGCAATACAAGTAAAACCAAAAAAATATATTGAATTTGACTAAATTCTTTCATTATTAGTTATGAAAAAATACTAATTTTTATAAATCAGCGTACCTATATGGGATATAATAAGATTTAACCACTCAGGAGATGAAAGTTTGTTGACAGATCCTTTATCTCTACTAATGATCCGAAAAACTGTAAAGACCACTGCCAATACATCATTGTCATCAGTACTAGAAGCTAGTTTTAGTAGTGCATTCCATAGTTTTTCTCTTTTTTCACCCTCTGTAACGGAAAAAAGAATATTTCCTTCTTGTTGGTTTTAGTAAAGTTGAGTTGAAAAGCAATGTAATACAAATACCTAAAAATAAAGCCCTACTTTGATTCACATCCTTTATACTTTTCCCTATTGCTGGACATTAAAAATTACAATTTTGAGTTATGAAAAAATTATACTTTTTATTTACTGAGCAAACTTTGTTGACAAGAACATATTTTTTCTTTTAAAAATAAAATACCAAATAATTTCAGGTATGAAATCCCTGTATCCTAAAGATTCTACCAGAAGTTATAAAATAAACAATCTACAAATTTAATGAACAATAATCAATTTACAACCTCTTTAGACTAAATGCATTAATTATCACCTTTGAAAAGGGTTAGAATTGATTGTGATAAATAAATACTCTTACACTATTTTCCAATCATGTAGTTCAATTTTTAAGAACTTTAAACTAATACCTGCCTTTTAATTCTTCTATGTCAAATTTCTGATATTCTTTGACAAGAAAATTAATCAAAGCTTGCTCATATACTTGTTTTTGACCATTTTCAATTCCTGATATGATGTTTTCGATGTTTTGATGTGTAGAAACTGACAGATCTGGTTCATATTGCTGTAGTTGATATTGTACTTCAACTATATTAGGCATTTCTACAAATCAAAAAGGTAACAAAAAATTAATACATTTTCCGTATGTATCCAAGTTAGCGATATACGTTTAGCCAAACAAAAACGTAAATAGGCAATGTATGAAAAGGAGATGGTCTAACACCTGTAGCACCATCAGGTAGAGATTAGACAAAGAATGACGGCATATAAACATTTGGGATAGGATGACTAATCATGCTCACTTTGTTGTTGTTTTAACGATCTATATACCTTTCAATTAAGCTGAACATGTATATCTGGCATATTTTCTAAATTAATAAAATATTGAGAATGAACAGGTTCATTTACTTATAAGGTTACCAATTTTTTTAAATACAAAATATTTATACAAAACTGATATTATTAAAGGCGTCAACAACAACTGATATATTTGTGACAAAATGACCTTTTACTATAACTATATTTCTGTTTTCAAAGCAAAGTAAACATACAAATCTCAAAAACCGGATTGTTAGGTTATACCTAATAAGACATAAATAAAGAACCTAAGTTTGAACACTTTGGATGTAGTCATGGTCTAAAAGTGATTTATTTCAATTAAGCACTGAAAAATAAAACTGGGCGTATGTATTTTTAACTGGGGATAAAGGGGTTTGAGTTATCTTACATGTATTTTCGACCAAAAGGATGCAGGGGATATTATAAATATGAAAGATAATTCTTATTAACTTCATTGTTACCATATATATTTTTTTAAATCAAACAATCATAAAAAAGGAAGTGACTCCTGCACAATCTGATTCTATTTATGAATAAACGAAATAAATAGTTAGACTAAGAAAACCAAAACCGCCCTGGTAAACATATAATTTTAAAAAAATGATTGAACTAAAGCACAAGGCTTTCCGCAAATTTCAAACTTAATACAATTGAAACTAGAAATAATTATACCCAGATTAAAAACTATGTAGCCGTTGCTGTGAAATCTGAGTTAAGTGCTAAAGTTTCCATGGAAATTAATGAATGAATGAATGAAAAAGAAACAGAAGCAAACGATATTGGGAGAAAATTTCCAGCTGGAAAATTAATATTAAAACACATACATATATTCCAAGTGAACTAAAGAAGTTAATTTAATAAATAATAATTTTTACGATAACATAACACAAACAAGTTACCAAATGGTTTTCTTAGTACAACTATTCCTGCAGAGACATTTACATTATGACTTGCTACAGAGGATCCAGTAATAAAATATCTGAACAGTATTAGTTGGCATACACGAAATTTCTATAAAAATGCTTAAGGCTTGCATGCCTTACTGCCTTAAACCTTTAATTAATAATAATAATAATAATAATTAATTTCTCTCTTGAAACTGGTTCTATACCTGATGTTTGGAAAATGGTTCTTGTCACTCCTGTGCTTAAGGTAAATAATCTCTCGAGTTTAAATGAATTGAGACCAATCAGTATAACACCTGCACCATCTAAAATCTTATTAAAGCTAGTCAGATATCGGGCCACTGAATATCTATCTCACAAGGGTATAATCCCTACTAGTAGTGACATATCATTAACCTTTGATCAGGGGCAATGCTGTCCTGCTGTTATGATAGATATGAATGACAAAGGCTTTTGATAGTTTAAATATACATTTATTACTCGCTAAATAAACCTATTATAAAATGAATGCTAATGGATGGTTCGACAGTTACCTCCACCATAGGCAGACAGTCAGACTGATGGGTGATATGGGTTGATACGGTCTGATTGGAGGGTTCTTGGGCTACTTCTTTTTATGATTTTTGCTTCGGACCTTGTTGGCCATATTAAGCATTGTAAATACCATATGTATATGGATGATTTACAAATATATCTCCCCAGCTCGATACACAAGCTTCCAGATAGTAAAAAATTAAATAATACTGACTTAAATAGTATCTCAAGCTCAGGGCTTCCACTCAAATTTGTGAAAAAAAAGTGACCCATAATAGTTAAAAAAGTGACCTAAAAAGTAATAGTCTAAGTTCCGAATAGGAAGTGACCTTCACCCATCTATTTACTGGATAAAAACTGTTTTATATTAAAGATAGTATTTAAACAAAGGTATTGCCATGTAGTTGCCTTAAAAAATTAGGTCAAGGCTAGGACTAATTAAAAAACACTAAGTTTTAAAAAAAATTATGTGCCCCTGTATAATGTCAATTTTTATTTTTTTTTATTGTACAGAGTTGGTCCGTATATTTATTTAGAAAGCGCCGGTCTTGTTTATTATACAAGGTAGAAAGAAACCTTAAATACAAAAATTTTAGAAAATTATCCAAACCGTCAAAAAAATATATTTTTGCAGATACAGAGTAAGCCAAAAATGTGTGGGGATTTTTTTAATGGAACACCCTGTATATTATGTCACCATTAAAAATGTTTTTTTAAAAAGCTTTACAAAAATACAACATTTGATTTTTCATTACACCTACCAGTCCAGTTCAGTGCTCTAGGTAGGTATAATGGAAATTATATTGTCTCTTTTTTAGATTTAAGTGGTCATATTTCGAAAAATATTAAAGATAGATATACCAAATAACACTCTAAGACCAGTTTTACAAGCTAGTGGATTTTCAGTGATTTGCCAAAATAATCTGAATTTTGGGTTGCCTTTACTAGTTGTCAATACCCATATTCAAGTAATTCCCGATAAAATCTAAATTACTTGAACGTCGTCGACTTAAACAGTGATACATTCACAGGCCTGAAAGTAAATATACTGTTCACAGGGCCGGATTTAGAGGTGTGGGGGCCCCAGGGCAATGAGACTGTGGGGGCCCCCTTAAAGAAAAACTAAATGGATTTTATACCCAAAAAATAAAAACCAAAAAAAGGTCCTCAGCAATAATTAAGTTATGGATTTTTTTCCCAGAAAAAAGTGAAGAGCAAAAGAAGGTCGTTATCAATAAAATATGTTTTTTCATTGTGGGAGCCCCTAATTTGAGGAGGCCCCGGGCCACTGCCCCGCTTGGCCCCCTTAAATCCGGCCCTGACTGTTCATGATAAATCCAAAACTTTGTGTCAAGAAACATGATGAAAAGTGACCAAAAAGTAATTTTTAGTCACATTTTCACAAAAAAAAGTGACTTTTAGTGACCCAGGCCTAAAAAGTGATAAAAAGTGACAAAAGTGCTCCCAGTAGAAGCCCTGCAAGCTGGGCATCTGCAAATTCGCTGCTCATAAATCCTAGTAAAACACAAGCAATTCTTTACTCACGAAAGTCATAGATGTTTCATTTATGAAAATTAAATTGAATGGTGTTAACATACAGTGGACTAATGAAGTGAGAAGTCTTGGATTGTACATGTATAGTAAGTTGACTTTTAATTCACATGTTAACAAGATTTGTCTTATTATAAACTTAAGTCACTGTACGAATTTAAGAGTCTTCTTCTCCCTAATATCAAAAAGTTGCTCACGGATAGCTTGGTACTTTCAATACCAGGCTATCTTGACATTGTATATGGACCATTCTTAACAAATTTTAATAAATATAAAATTCAAAGAGTGCAGAAGTCTTGTGTTAGGTTTGTTAAAAATCTGTCTCTAGAGATCATGTGAGTCAACATGTTGTGGAGCTATTTCATTACAATATGGCACAGAAGCGCTATGTTCATATGAGTTGTCTGATATACAAAGTAATAACGCTAAAAGAGCCACGGTAACTTACTGAACTTATAACTTATAGGAGAGACGCTCATCAAGCGAACATTTGCTTCAGAAATGCAATCTGTATACCCTATCACAGAACAGAATTCTTTAAATCATGTTTTCTTTATTTTATGCCTTAAATCTACAACTCATTACCCCTTAGTTTTAAAAACTTAAGTGTACCTGTTTATAAGTCTAAAATACGCAAGCATGTATCAGAGAACAATATGTTATTGTTGTAGGTATATACATAATATGTATATTTTGTTCTAATTTGTATATTTTTTAGTTAGTAAGTTATCATTGTGGATATTAAAATAAGCCTGGCAGTACTTTCAACCTTTGTATGTGAGTCTGTCTATACAATATAAATTATTTTATTTTATTTTTATTTTTATTTTAAAGAATTGAGACAATTCTAAAGTGTATTTATAAAGCGTGTATTAGTCTCAGGTTTTATTAAGGAAATTAAAAAAATTAAAATTAACAAAACACGGAAGAGAGATAAAAGATAAAAATTTACCAACTAACCAGATCTACTTTATGCATTGGTTGCAAACAAAATAATGTAAAGATAAGGTAAATTTGATGTTATTATATTAGTTTTTGAGGCATATTTTTGTTGGGGCTTTTTATCCATCATTGGGGTATTAGATATTTAATTTAATATTAATTAGGTAAATCCGATAATTTATGGCCCAACCATCCTTGGTCGAAAATGTACTTTTTTTTATCTGACCCTTTTTTTGGACGAGGGGATTCTGGTCGAAAATTCACCCGCCGATAAAACTATTGGGACATTTACCTCACTGTTGTATTAAAAAGTAGAAAAAGATTATTATAGATATTAAATTTTCCATCTAGGATTTTAACACTTACTGGTTTATATTATAGTGTATAACACCACAATTTTATTAATATTAGTTGTTTTACACTTCAAATTTAGACTTTTTGTTTATAAAAAAATTATGGCCCCGTTAGATATCACCAAAATATACACACTCACACACCCAACACCCACTTCGTTTGTAACAATATAACCAACAAATCACATCAACATATGATTTTAAACTACTTGAATACTATAGCGTAAGGATTTATGATATTATTGGTTTATTATAATATCTTTTGATTTTTTTTAATTTGTTTATATTTTTATTCTATAAAAATCCTTCTCCATTCCTCAGTTCCTCATAATGTTTTGTATACGTTTATTTATTTTTGTCGACAAAATGGATATCTAAAAATAATATTTAAATTTTAAAAATTATTTTTACAGATTGTTGTAATTTTGATCGATTAATAACCACGCCTCTTTTGACAGATCACTATAAATAAATTATTTAATTTTAAGTTAGCTCCAACATCCTACAACAGATGACGCTAAATAATATTTTAATTAAATATTTTAAAAACCATGCTAAAAACAAAATAAAATAATTTTCTACAAATAAAATACTTAAAATTAATATGCTTAAAAATTGTTTTAGTGTGGTTATGCTAAACTAGTAGTAAAATAAAAGGTTTTACTGTTCTAATTTAAATTACCCGCTCTTATACTTTTTTACCCAAAAGTCAATCATGTGGCGCCCTCACAATTATGCCAAAAAGTGGAAAACACGGACGAGACCGCTCATTGAAGTTTCATCGAACCTTTAAAAATTTGTAAGTAGTTTTTCACACATTTCCTGAACGTTTTCGATACAAATCTGGTGATCGAGCGGTCTACCGTTTTCTTAGGTGTGTAACGCAGTTCACAAAATCAAGTAAAAACGACGATATCGGCGATTTCCACTGGACTCGGGTCTACAATGGCAGCCAGCGATTCAGCGGGCGATGATTCTTTGTATCCAATCGCCGTTTTAATAGACGAACTTAAAAATGAGGATGTTCAGGTAATTTTTTCTCTCGTTTATTCCTAGATATAGGTGTTACGGTTAAGAATCAATATGTGAAATTCGCGTAGGTGGAGCATCATGAGGGGCCCCAATTTTGACATCTTTAGTCATTTTTTGAGAATAAAATGACTAATTCATATAAATTGGTTTATTTACCCGATATTAATGTTATCTCTTGGTTGTTTTGTTTTAAAAAGTTACTTTTATGTTTATCTATTGATCTGTTTACTTTACCTATATTAACATTGTTCAACCCACTTTTGCAAAAAGTGTTTTTAAAGCTAAATAATCATTGTGTCTATATGTTTTATTAATAAGACTGTTTATTTTTTTTAACCCTACAATAGTGTTTAGTTTAAGGCTTATTTAGGAAAAATACTTTAAAGATAATAATTTTAGCCCTACTTCCTTTAAGCCGTGTGGTTACCATTTAAACTGCTTATTTCTTAACTTTGCAGTTTATTTTCCAAACAAAAGTTAAAATAACATAACATCATTAAAAATTAAAGTTATTTCACTTTGTTATAATGTTTCAATTAGATACAAGGCAAAAATCAAAGTCCATATTAATTTTAAGTAATTTTAAAGGTTATTTAGAAGAAAAACACCCCAACATTTACTCAACTTTAAGAAATAACCAAGAGGTAAAAATAATTTATAGGTCAACAAGTTATGTTCTTTTTTTTTATTTCACTCCTATAGTAAGCTTGCCATTTTCTAGTTATTTTTTTAAACACTAGAGGAAAGTGACCAAATATGGAATTGTATCCCTAATATGGACACAAACTATTAGAGGGGTTTGTATTTTTTTTTAATGCATATTTGCGAGTAGAAGTGGTAACATGCCAGTAGAGCAAGCCCTTTTCTTGCTATAGCAACATTTTTATTTTATTGCTTTTTCATAACTTTTTAAGGTTTTTAAAAAATACTACTATACTAAATTGAAGGAGAGGGACCTCTAATTAATATTAGGGGCTCAAATCTTCACGATACTTTCTTTTTGTCACCCTAAAAATATTTTCGATATATTTATAAAAAAAAACTATTTGGGTACCTATTCCATATTTAGCTACCCTCATCATTTTTTAGTAAAAAAATCCCAATTAAAATTAATCAATGTAACCAAAATTTTTTACAAAATAAAGGACAAATATATGATTGTTAATAATTACTACAAAAATTATTTTTTTATAATTTGTATGTAAATGCATATGTAAAAAACAAAATGGTATTCCATATTTGGTGACTTTCCTCTACTAATTATTAGATCAAAAAGTTAGTACCTAACTGTTGTTCTAGTGGCAAGGAAATCATTAGATTTTAGTTTTTTCTTAATAATCAGATTTAGATTTTAATAATACTCATACATTGCCTTTTTTTTAAATAATCTAACAGCTGATGCTCATAATAAATAGGTAAAAAAAGACAGTATAAAGGTTTAAATTAGCTTGATATTAAACTGTTAGGATCCTATTGACATAGGATTTTTAGGTTTCTGATATTTGAGGGCTTCAGAACTAAAGTGGTGTAAGTCACCTTGTTATAAAAATTGGACTTATTTTTATATGGTTTTAACCCATTTTTATTTTCTCAGTCTAAGTCATAGTTAATTAGTAGACAAATCGATCTCACAGTTGAGATGATGAGGTGAGGTTTTAATTGTACAAATTTATTTTAACTTTAGGGAAAAAGATCTCAAAATATATAGGGTGTTTCTAAACAAAAAAATTAAGGGTTTAAGGTAAATATTTTTGAGGAACAAATGGTACACCACTGCTTTTCTCTAAAATAAAAGTCTCTTTTAAAATTCCCATTTAGTTTAGAACAAATTTGATCTCTTGACTTTTTTTTGTTTAATGTACGGTTTTTGCGTAAATAAATATATACCATTTCTTGGCATGGTCAAATTCCTATCTAATTAAAGAAATAATAACGAGGGTACATTTTCATGTAGAATTTAATATTAGGAATACAAACTGATTATGCCAAAAATGGTTTCTATTGATTTATGCGAAAACCGTACATCAAACAAAAAAAGTCAAGAGATCAAATTTGTTCTAAACTAAATGGGAATTTAAAAATATTTTTATTTTAGAATAATGCAGTGGCATACTATTTTTTTCTTAATTTTTTTTATTTTAAACCCCTTATAGATGACACTAGTACAAATTATTTTTTTCTTGTATGCCAAAAAATGTCTTTTGGTGCAAAGGTTGTGTTTACCAAATTTTTTAAAATTATCTGAATGGGTATAAAAGTTAATATAAAGAAAAAATATGTTAAAAAAATTTTAACACCCCATAGTTCAAAAACTAAAACTTTTGGAACATATGTTCATATGAAGTTTTTCTTATTTTTTGGTGGAAATTCACCTCCTAAAATTTGCGTTTGTTTAGAAACACCATGTATATATTTTTGACTTACACCACTCTGGTTTTAAGCCCTTCATTTGTTACTCTATATTTTTTTTTATTGGTTACCTGGCTTCTCAAGTCAAGTTTTTAATACTTTATTTGATCACTATTTTAGTTAATGGAGAAGTGGTAATAGAAACATAATTTAAAAAAGCTTTAAAATTAAGATATTATGGTTGTATTAAACATATAATTCTATTTCTAGCTTCGTTTGAACTCCATCAAAAAGCTATCCACAATAGCCTTGGCTCTTGGAGTGGAAAGAACAAGAACTGAGCTAATTCCTTTCCTAACAGAGACTATTTATGATGAGGATGAGGTTCTTTTAGCTCTTGCTGAACAGTTAGGCCAATTTATCACACTTGTTGGAGGACCAGAGTATGCTTATTGTTTGCTACCACCATTGGAAAGCTTAGCCACAGTGGAAGAAACTGTAAGTAGTTGCTTTATATATTTTATCGAGTTTTTATTTAATTTTTTTTAGTAGAGCAGTAAAATAATAAAAAAAAAATGTGTATATGACTTATTTCTTGTTTTTATCAGGTTGTTCGAGATAAAGCTGTGGAATCCCTGAGAGCTGTGGCACAACAACATAGCCCCGCCGATTTGGAGACTCACTTTGTACCCCTTGTGGAAAGATTAAGTGCTGGAGATTGGTTTACATCCAGAACATCGGCATGTGGACTTTTCTCTGTAAGTAGTGAAGTTTATTAACATAATAATGTATTAAAGTTATTTACTGTCTGCATTAAAGAACAAAATACACTATTATTGACAATAAATAAATTAAATATCTGATAAAGCCCATCAGCCATAAGTAAAGTTTTACAATAAACAGCTCTAAGGGAAATGAATTATTGATAGCCAATGTACAGCATATTTTATTACTTTCCCTGTATTTTTTAAGAAATTCAAAATAGCCAGTTGAGGTATTTTAGCTCGGAGAATTAGAAAATTGCAATAAAAAAACAATTGCATGAAAAACAAAAGTGTTTCATTTAAAAAATGCAATATTTGTGGTGTTAGACAAATATTGCATTTTTTAAATGAAACACCCTTTTATTATAACATTTTTGGATTTTATTGTCAATTCTGAGTGTTTTTTAATAAGGGTACTATATGTCTATCTTCAACAGTTTTTTAGTTATTGGCGCTTAAACAGTCACATTTTCAGCTTATATTATTTAATTAAACGAGTATATCAATATAAAATACAGGTAATGCAAGTGGTACCTGGTACTTCAAAGTCATTAAAGTTTTTACCATAGTTTTTACCTATAGGTAGATTTTATTTTAATTCTTTATAATCTTCTTTTTGCTTCATTGGTATTTCCTCACACTTGTAATATAGCATTCCTATCTTAATAGTTTTTTATATAAATTATTGTTCATTATGAAAAACCAAAACCAATATAAAATCTACTTATTACTAATAGGTAAAAATTTCAATGACTTTAAAGTATCAGGTGATCACCTGCATTACCTTTATTATAATATAATAGTAATATAAGCTAAAAAAGGGGACTAAGTGACAGTAACTTAAAAAAAATTAAAGATAGACTTATAGTACCCTCATTAAAAAACACTTAAAACTGACCATATAATCTAAAAATGGAATGATAAATAGGGTTTTACTTTTAAAAAACGCAACATTAATGGCGTAAGTCTTTTGTTTTTCATGAAATTGAATTAATATATTCTAAATTATTCTGTATGCACTGCTGAATTTAATATATATTTTTTTTCTTCTAATGATGAAGTTTAAAAGTTTTTAATAATTTTCTTTTATAATAATGTTTTTTAAGAGATTCTTTTTTGACTTCTAGGTTTGCTATCCAAGAGTATCTGCTGCAATGAAAGCTGACCTGAGATCTCACTTTAGAGGGCTGTGTCAAGATGACACCCCAATGGTGCGTCGTGCCGCAGCCACCAAATTGGGAGAACTGGCACAAGTTGTTGAGCTAGAATATCTCAAGTCTGATTTGATCCCCAAGTTTGTTAATTTAGCACAAGATGAACAGGTAAGCAAAAACTTTATTAAATTCTAAAACCATTTACGGTTAGAATTCTCCAGAATTGAATACAGTTTTCATAGTTTTATAAATTATAGTTTGGTCCATTAACTATACAACAAATGGGAAACTTTATGATTCTCAATTTGCCAGAAAATTTTATTCTTTATAAAAGTTGATGCATATTCTTAAACTGTATTAGCAGTAGTTAGTTTTATTAAAATTTCACAAACATGGTTTTTAATAGGGCAAAGATATAAATAATAATGTGCATGTAAAAATTCCTTATTTACCCTACAACACTTTTATTTTTAGTTCTTATAAGTGCAGAACAGCTAATTTGAAATTAAAAAATAAATAATTTAATAGGAAGGCATAACATGGTATTTAAACATAACTTTTGATTTAATTTTGGTTAAATCGGGGCAAAGTTGCGCATTTTTTGCTAAGCAATATTCAGTTTTAAAAATTTAAAAGTTTGAAGCTATCCGGAATTATCCGGCAAAAACCGGAATTTTGCGAAACAGTTTTTATTTTTTTTCGGTTAATTTGAAGAGATATTTTAAAATTAACGACACATTAACATTGCCACTTTTTCTGTTCTATAAAATGATGTCACTAAATTTGAGATCCGACGTTTTGTCTTTGAGCCACCATCATTAACTTTGTTTATTTAAATGGGCGGAATATTTGGTTTTAAACTTAATAAACTCGTTATTTGATTCTAAAACCAACGATATATCACACTTTACATTTATGCGACGTTTCGAACCGATAAACCATCATCATTCACCTTTTTGTCATTACAAATAACAATTTTACGTAGTACTAATAGTAGTATATATACATTCATTTTTTTTATGACAGGCTACGATAAAATTGATATAGGTGTTTGATTAAATTAAATGCTTTATTTTATTATGTATAAGTAAATGTATGTAAATTACCTTAATTTTTTGTAGCTTGCTAGTTAAATTATGAATAAATAAATTATTAGAAGGAATAAAAATGAGTAGTAATAGAAATAAATACCTTCAAACGGAAATTTTCAAAATCGTTTGGAATAAAAACGTAATTTTTAATGGAAAAAATAGTGGATGGTGGTTTTTTGTTCGAAACGGCGCTTAAATGTAAAGAGTGATATACCAGTTTATTTATAATTAAATTCTAGTGTATTAAGTTAAAAACCAAATATTCCGTCCATTAAAAAAAAACAAAGTTGATGATGGTGTCTCAAAGACAAAACGTCGGATTTTAAATTTAGTGACATTATTTTATAGAACAAAAAAAGTGGCAATGATCATGTGTCGTTAGTTTTAGAATATCTCTTCAAATAAACCGAGAAAACAATAAAAACTGTTTTGCAAAATTTCGGTGTTTGCTGGATAATTCCTGAACGGCTGCAAATTTTTAAATTTTTAAAACGGAATATTGTTAAACATAAAAATGCGCAACTTTGCCCCAACTTAACCAACCCTGTATCTCTTACCATTTCCGAGATCCTAATGGTGTTCCTCAAATTTGTAACAGCCTGCATATTATTTTTTCATTTTATTAATAAATTTGTTTTTTATTTACTTTAGGATTCTGTAAGACTCTTAGCAGTTGAAGCTTGTGTAAGCATTGCTACTCTGTTAGCTCAAGAAGATGTGGAGCAGCTGGTGATGCCCACATTAAGACAGTGCACAGGTAAATACAAAGAGTTATCATGGTAGTTAAAATCCGGAAAAAACCCCATTTTTGAAATACAAAAATTACTCTGTTTGTTTATCAGAACCTTTAACTTATCCACAGATAATAAAATCTATTTTGGTTTTTAGGAGATACTTCATGGAGAGTCCGTTACATGGTAGCAGACAAATTTACAGAGCTCCAGAAAGCCGTCGGTCCCGAAATAACAAGAACAGACTTGGTCCCTGCTTTTCAGAGCCTCCTTAAAGATACAGAAGCCGAAGTAAGAGCCGCCGCAGCTAATAAAGTCAAAGATTTTTGTCAAAATCTAGATAAGGCACATCAGGAGAATATTATAATGACAAATATATTGCCGTGTGTTAAGGAATTGGTAAGTTATTACTGCAATTTTGCTTTTTCCCAATTAACCAAAGGTTTTTGTCTTAAATTAACCTGTATCGTACTGACAATCCATATATTGTACACTATCTAATATAGTTTTAGACCTTAGCGTAATTTTTAACCTGATAATATCTTTGTTTTCTTAGGTCGCAGACCCAAATCAGCATGTGAAATCAGCCTTGGCATCTGTAATAATGGGACTTAGCCCTATTTTGGGGCGACACAATACTATTGAGCACCTTTTGCCTCTTTTCTTGACACAGTTAAAAGATGAGTGTCCTGAAGTGAGGTTAAATATTATTTCAAATTTGGATTGTGTAAATGAGGTAACAATTTTCATAATAACTATATTTTATTAAATCAAGTTTATAATTTAATAATGTGCAGTAAAATACATTTTACAAAATTTTTAATTAAGAAATATCACACCTGCCACACCATTATTAAATGGTTGATCTATGTTCTTTAAATAAATAGTTTTACCAATTCTGGTTATTAAAGTATGTGTTTAATTTAAGGTTATTGGTATTCAGCAACTTTCTCAGTCTTTGTTGCCTGCCATTGTGGAATTGGCTGAAGATTCAAAATGGAGAGTTCGATCAGCTATTATAGAATACATGCCTTTGTTGGCTGGCCAACTTGGTAAGTTTATTTTTCAAGTAAAAATAAAAAATTACATAATTAGGTTACTTCTAATATAAAAATGGGTAATTTTGCATTGTTGCTTACAGGTAGAGAATTCTTTGATGAAAAACTCAATGCCCTCTGTATGACCTGGCTCATGGACCACGTTTTTGCGATCCGTGAGGCCGCAACCCTAAACCTTAGAAAATTGGTAGACCAATTTGGAGCGGAATGGGCTGAATCTACCATCATACCCAAAGTATTAGCCATGTCAAGAGATCAGAACTATTTATACAGGTATTAAAACCTTACAAATGTTTCTTTTAGTTTAAAAACAACTTAAACCAATAGTTATTAGTAAAAAAACTATAAGTGATTTTTTCTATTTTCAGGATGACCTGCCTGTTTTGCATTAATGTCCTTGCTGAGGCTTGTGGCAGTGACATAACAACCAGGCTGCTGCTCCCTACAGTTCTAAGTATGGCAAATGATAAAGTGGCAAATGTACGATTTAATGTAGCAAAAACCCTTCAAAAAATAGCTCCACAGCTCGATCAGGCAGTTATACAACCACAGGTATGTTGTGTTAAAATGCGTGCTAAACTAACTAGCTAAGAAATTATTTTAGTAACTCTTAAATAAGCCCTAAAAATAAAATAACACAAAATCTTAAAAAAAACATAAACAAATCAATTTGAGCCTTGTAACATTTGCAGTTACATATCTGTATAGTGCTAATTTTATTCTTTTTGTAATAACAAAGGTCTTTTTTTTTTAGGTTAAACCTATCTTAGATAAACTAAATCAAGATGGAGATGTAGATGTCAAATATTCAGCGTCAGAAGCGATCACAGGCATAGCTGGTAAGTGTTAAAGGACAGAAATTTGCAACAACCCGCTGATTAGGAATAGGATCATTTTTATTGTGTAAGAGACGTTAAGAAATTAAATTTTTATAAATAATCAAATGAACTTGTTTTTATTTTGGAGTGAATCATTTTTAATGTTATCTTAATATTTATCTAGTATTAGACATACATACTTATTAAAGATTACATATTATAGGAGTCGAAATAAAGAAAAGACATTGGTATAATAAAATCATAGTTTTGGAAGTCTTCAGTTATAATAACCAATATTTATTTATTTTTTGATGTTGTTTGCTCTAAGTGTTTTTTTTTTATTAAATTAAGGACATATATAACTTAAAAAAAAAAACTTTGTAAATAATCTGTTTAAAATTAATAAATATTAAATTTTTATCACAAGGCTTCTTCAAAAATGTTTAAAAATTTTAATAGTAAAGGTAATAAAAACAAGTGCCCAGAAAAACACCTTTTTATTTGAGTACCTTCATTATTAATTTTGAATGACGACGAATTTTTAATTGTAACTTTTTTTTATATTGAGTGGTCAAAAAAAAATAATGGAAAACTTTATTTTGGATTTCTTAGAAAACCAGAGAAATAAAAATTAGTTCATAAAGTAGAACATATTTTAAAATTGTTAAATTTTGTATGAAATAAAAAGGGATCTGATTACCCTATTTAATTTTTAAGAGCTGACACTGTCTACTTAACCCAAAATTTGGCAATTAAAAATACGTTTTTTTTCATAAACCAAATATTTCTTAGAGATTACAAAATAAAGCTTTATACGTTTTTGTTCAACCTTTACACTTTGTAAATAAAGAAGAATAAACTCGATAAAAAGCTGAATGGATTTTATTTGAAAAAAAACTTAAAATTCATGTTTTGGAGCTGTAAAGGCTGGGTAATCCTCATACCTTCTTGTTTACTCCTCCCCAAAATAATTTCTTTTAAGAAAAACACTAAAAGTAATTTTACTAAATGCTTTTAAATATTTATTATACCTAAAATTATTTTTAGAGCATTAGCAAACATATGAGCTCTTCTAATAAAACGGTATTTATTCTTATTTACAAATTTGACAGTAATTTTTCTTTATTTTGGACATTTAAGTCTGTCAAATAGATACTACAGGGCTCTTAGCACTTTAAGAAATTCATAAAATCGGGTCTGAATAGGTAAATTGTTGGTGCTAATTTTAGGCCACAAAAAGTTAACACTAAATTTAAATATTTTTAAGAACTAATAAAGCGTATTTATTAAGTATTTGTTGTTGTTACATAATTGCTAATAAGAAATTATAAAAACTAATTTTTAAAGAAAAAATCCTTCAATGTTTTTTTTATGGTCTAGAAATATGCAATTAAGTGGATTTTATTTTGGTTTCTCTTAAACTGAACAAGATACAGAGAAATATTAAGAGACATAAAGTTGTTTTATATTAGAAATATTCGTTCAGGTGCCGCTTGAGACGCCAATGGACTTATTAAATTTAATCCAGTTAGTAATGAGTTACCCTTTTATAAGTAAAATTGTCAAAGGACGACCAAATTGGTTAAAGGATATTTAAGATATTTACGAAAACCATTTTTTACAATTTTCACACACTGTATTTTAAAAACGAAGAATTTGCGGATTTATGTTTATTGTATAAGCTTTATTTCTTATTTTGATGAAATGATTCTATCATAGTAGTTTGGCCCCATAGTTCACGAACACCATGTTTACTTTCGCAAGACAACTTTAAAACATGTTTTTTAAATGCATGATCTGTTCTGCCTACTTTTACACAATTTATTCTTGCGGTTCGGGAACAAAAGGTATTTGGTACCAAATCAGGACTCTATGACCAATTCATTTAAATGTTTCAGTACTTAAATAGTCATTTTTTGGATATGGTATTCGTTTTTTTGCCGTAGTATAATTTCAAAGGTAAACATTACAATTCGTGCGCAACCAACAAAACGCTCTGAAGAAGGTTACATCAAAGACAATTGTAGTTTTACTATAGACTCCCAGAACAATGCTAAATTTTTGGTCCTTAGTTCGAACGCTGGCTTGGCTGAATTTATGAAGCGGCAAATTATACGTACTGTTCACGTGTGTACTCGATGGATACCCGCTTCATAAATTTCACGAAGCGAGCGTCCAAGCTGATAACCAAAAATTTAGCATTGTTCTGGGTGTCTATAGCAAAATTATAATTGTCTTTGGTTACAGTCAAAATTAAGAGTTTAAACGTTAGATGGCAGTTAAAGACACTCGGTTTGGTCAAGGCTTAAAATATTGTCTGTAAGTGATGCCCCTTACATTAGGTCTTTCTTTGAAGTGTCTCATGGGCTATTCTACTTTTAAATAGCGGTTTTGCCCACCAAAAACAGTAAAAATAAAAATAAAAAAACATATATTTATTTACTTTATTTACGTAATTTCTTGAGACATATCGTTTTTTTTATATCTCTTTAGATTCCACTGCGTTACTTTTTGAAACTAAAAAACTATTTTTTTAAATTAATCTTTCTTAGGCGTAAAAAAACTATTTATATTTTTGGTCACAGCTTTAATTTTCTTTAACTAACAAACATAACCTAAACTTGGCCGTAAGATATAATTGATTGGGTGGGCGGGGACATTTAAAGTATCGCCGCAGTGTTAAAATGTAACGGAATAGTCTCTCATGAAAAAATACCTAACACAAATAACAGTACTAATAATACAAAATATTTAAAATGAATATGTGTTTGTATAAATAGTTTATTTTTAGCACATACAAAACTTTTCATATTTAAGCGCAGGGACACGTTTCAAGTCAACAAAAAGTAGAATGGCCCTCATATGTAGTTACCAACTGGAATACAACCCCTAGAGGTATGGAATCAAACTTCTAGGGGTTATTCAGTACAACAGTAGAAAACATTGGAGTATAGGGACCCATGTCCGAAAAGGTGTCACTACGGCACTACAGCCCTAAGACGCGTTAAAATTTAGAAAGACGTGAATTGACTAAATAAGATTTAATGCAATTAATTATTTGCTTTTGTACATGACATCATCACAACAATTAATAAATAAAGAATAAATAAAATTACTAGATTACAAAAATCTTAATAAATTAAAAACAAAATAATAAAATTTTTAAACAATGACATTTCATTTCAAAGAATTGTTGTTATATCATGCACAAAAGGCAAAAATTAAATGCATAAATCCTATTTGGGCAATTCATCGTGTTTCTAAATTTTAACGCGTCTTAGGGCTGTAGTGCTGTAGAGACACTTTTCCAGACATGGGTCCCTATACTCAAATGTTTCTACTGTTGCATGAACGCTAGAAGTTTGATTCCATACTTCTGAAACACCCTGTATAACAGTAATATAAACATTTGCGGATACACATAGGCGCCATATACTTTTTTTCTTGTTTTGGCAAAAAGTTTCAATAATTTGTTTTAAATCTTGTTTGTTTCATCTTTTTTATACAATTTTGGTAAGAATTTATTTCGAAGGTAAAAAAACCGCTAAGAGCCCTGTAATGAAAATAATACTGTCAAAGAAAACTAATGGTGTTCAATTTCTCTTTTTAGCTTTAGGTTGAAAAAAGACTTGGGATGACTTAAGGCATGTTTAAATGTAAGTAAGGAAGAATAAATGAGCTGAAGTCTTTATACATAAAAATATTAATCTCATAGAGTTTGGTAATGTTACGCCTATTATCATTTAAATTAAAAAAGCAAACATTAATGTGTAAAATTTAGAACTTAGTATTTAAAATTTGTTGTTTAAATTTTCCGTCGTGTTTTTTTATTAACTATATATTTGCCATAATATTGTATAATTTAAATTATTAAAATATTTTATACAAAAAGCATTAAATGATTCCTCGAATTAACTTTTTTACGATGTTATTTTGGTGACTTAAAATCCCCAAGCATTTATTTTTTGTGTATGTTATTTTACTTACGTTTAATTGTAAATACTGAGAAATGTAATGTTTAATAGTGCAAATAAATTTTAATATCAGGAAATAAGTTATTTTAGTGACCAGCAACATAAAATAATATCCACGAAAAATAACACATACTTTGTCTTTAAAAGGTACGGAAAGAATGCTGACACATATTCCTGAGGCTAAAATATGACGATCTAACCCAACTTAGTTCAAAAATTGATAATTTCGGAGATATATACAGGTGTCAAATATTTAGTCTGGTTTTAGTTTTTATAAATACAGTGGAACCCCTATAACTCGAAACTCAAGAGACCACCAATTTACTTTTAAGGACAGCCATAAACTTCGACTTAGAGAAAATTTCGACTTGTGGAGGTTCGAGTTATAGAGGTTCGACTGTAATTCTGTCAGTAATAGGTGTATTGTCACAGTATTTGGTTAGAGAGTGTTTTGGGATGTGAAAAATAAGAATTTAATACCAATTGTATATTAAAATCTATAGAGCGCCACCTGCGGTAAAAACTAGTTCTGGCAACCGAAACCGGGTTTTCAAATACCGATTAACCGGTACTTAAAAACCGGTTTTAAAAACCAGTTTTCGAAAACCAATTTTTCAGATAATCGGTTTTCGACCACCGTTTTTTGGATAATCGGACCAAAACCGAAAACCGGTTCTTCGAATATCAATTAATCGCAAAAATGTTTAAAATAAAGGGACATATTTAATGGTATTACTAGTTTGTGACCTTGACTACAATTTTAAGGTCATATTCATTTTTTCAAATGGAAACGGCAATTTTTATGTTTAGTTGAAAACAGTTTTATGTTTTCGGTTTAAAAACTGGTTGTGTTTTAAAAACCGGTTTTAACCGAAATCGGTTTTTTTAAGAGCCGGTTAACCGGTTTTGCTTTATGTCGGTTTTTGCCAGCCCTAGTAAAAACAACAAACAAATTGAAAACAAAATAACTTTTGATCCACTCTGTATGTTACTTTTATAAAAAAATTATTATTCTTTAATATATTTTACATAAAAAAAATCACTTACTATTTGGCCAGGTCTGGGTCAGGGTGTTTCAAGATAAGATGCTAATGAGTATGAGAGTATGAATCCTTAGATGATTTTAAGAAGAAAAGTTCAAATAAACCTATGTCCTACATGGCTTAACTTTTGAGATACAGGGTAGTAAAGTTAAAAAAAAAACGTTTTTACTACTTTGTATCTCACAAGTGAAGACATAAGTTTATTTGGACTTTTCTTGTTAAAATCACCTATGGATTCATACTTTTAAATATTAGCATCTTATTCAGAAACACCCTGTATAGCTTAGACCTGGCCAAGCAGGAAGTAAATCAATTAAATGCGGATATCTCACAAACGGCTTTTAAATCAACTTTTACCATATACCTTTTTTATGAAACATAAATACAGTGGCGAACAAAAGTATGGAAACATTTAATAAAGATTTAATATTGTATATATTAATATCATTTTTTAAATAAAATACCATTTTTAAGTTAAGGGATGAGACCTAAAAGATCATATATTAAAAACATAAGTATACACTTAAAAACATTTGAAAAATAAATTTTTATTCAAAAAACGGTTAACAAAAGTATGGAAACATTTCTAAACTATAAACAAAAAATATTTCAATCAATAATTCAATGCTTTTTTAATATTTAGTTGGCCACCCCTTGGCTTTAATGACTGCTTGGCATCTTCTCCCCATTGAGTCTATTAGCTTTGCACAATAGCTGACTGAAATTTTATTCCACTCTTCCTGCAGAACTACCCATAAATCTTCTCGGTTTCTAATATTCGTTTTTCTAATTTGGATTTCTAAGTGCCTCCAAAGATTCTCGATTGGATTCAAGTCGGGCGACTGAGAAGGCCAATCCAAAACCCGAATTTTTTCCTTTGAAAGCCAATTCTTAACTAGTCGGGATGTATGCTTAGGATCATCATCTTGTTGGAAAATCCATGACAAAGGCAGATCCTCTTCGTATGGCAGCAAGTTACTCTCCAATATCTCAACATACTTTTGTGCATCCATACGCCCATCAATCCTGACTAACGGACCAGTACCAGATCGCCTAAAACACCCCCACACCATTATATTCCCTCCACCATGTTTGACAGTTGGAATCAAATATAAATTGGGTCGAATCTTTGACCAGGAGGCCTCCTTACATATCCTGTAGAATCACTCCCAAATAAATTAAACTTGCTTTCGTCACTGAAAAGTACTGAAGCCCATTGATTTTGTGTCCAGTCTTTGTGATCTCTAGCAAACTTTTATCTTGCCACTCTGTGGCGCCTTCTTAACAAGGGCTTTTTAACAGCGCGTCTACCATGAATATTCTCCATTATTAGACGTCGTCTAACAGTCATGTCAGAAACGTTTACATCTGGGTATTCCTCCTTTAGTTCCTTATTAATATCGACGGCAGTTTTTTTGGGTCACTTCTGGCTTTTCTTACAATTACTTGGTCCATTCTTAAGGAAGTTTTTCGTGGCCTTCCACTTTTAAATGCGGGGTCTACAGTTCCCCTTTTTAAATAACGCTTAATAATCTTACTCACAGTACCCCTTCTAATATCAAGCCGCTTCGAAATATCAATTTGCTTCACACCTTTTTGATACATTGCAACTATTTTCTGTTTAAAGTTATAGTCATAATACTTGCACTTTGGCGTTTTATTTAGAAATACTACTATCACACTAAGTTATAAGGCAGAGCAATAACTACAATAATCTTTAATCAAAATATATAAAATGTTTCCATACTTTTGTAAACAACAAAATACTAAAACATCCAAACAATCGGCAAAAACGAGATAAAAATTGTTTATATTTTATCAGTAAAATTCTTGAGGTTTAACAAACATACACAGAATAGTGTTGGCCATAAATTAGTTACTCGTTAGAAATAGTAAAAAATAAAATGTTTCCATACTTTCGTTTGCCACTGTATGTTGAAAAATAAGAATTTGTATCTAAAAGTTACATACAGAGTGACTTAAAAAGATATTTCATTTTTAATTTTGCCAGATACCTTAGGTGGCGCCCTCTATGGTTCACAATAAAATTCAGAGCAGATTCCTATTTCTCACCAGCCAAAACCCCCTCTAGCCAAATATTGTGACAATGCACTGTTACTGACAAAATTATTTATAAAAAACTAAAACTAGAATAAATGCTTTTATCTTCGAAATCATCAACTTTTGGACTAATAGTAGGGGAGCCCAACGATGCTAAATGGAGATTTACTCGAGCGTCATTGTTACAAAGCTTAAATGATAAGAAGAAAAAATTTTATAGGTACATATGATTTTTTTATTTTATCTTTTGACATCCCACGAAGGCATATGCCTAAATACCAGAGTATCGTGGGTGACGTGTTATTAGATGTTTAATCCATCGTTCCCCCTGTTCCGTCAACGTTGTCCAAGCACTGAAACATGCAGTTATGCATTTCACAGCACCTTTTAGACACCACGGTGGTTATTTTTAAATAACTACTACCTAAATATCTCTCCCCCGCTGGGAATCGAACCGGCGACCTCTGGCTTCGAAGATCAAAGCTCTGTCCACTGCGCCACGGGGAGACTAAAATACGTATATACCTTTTCATCGATGGGAGAAGCGGCTATATATTTTTAAATATGACAAAAAATACAATAGGACAAATGACCAAACATTTTATTTTTTGAAAAAAGTATTTTTATAAAAATTTTTGCTTGTAAAAAATATAGGATTCACGAAGAGAAAATGTTGATTTTGTACACAGGGTTTGCAAAAACTTAGAAAACATGATATTTCTCCAAGAGTAAACTACCTTTATTTTTTATTTTTAGGCAAAATATAATTTAGAAAATATATTTAAAATATCATTATGAATGACTATTAATTTTACAGGGGTATCAAAAAGATTCATGAAACTGATTTTGGAGTTATCAAAAATTAATTAATTTTTTATAACTTTAATAATACTTTTTATAATAAAATGACCTTAAAAACTTCCATAATTTGCTTCTCAAACACCTGCTTTCTCCAAATTCCTACACAACACAATTTTTTAGCTGTAAACGAATGTGATCAAGCCGTTTTTGCCAATTATGGAGTTCAAAAAATTGTAATATTGTGGTTATCGATTACAAACATTATTCTAAATAATTTTTCAAATATTTTAATAAAGAATAACTTTTTTTCGAAAAATGAAATTTTTGGTCCATTTGTCCTCTTGTTAACCCCATACGTGGACAGTCTGTATATTTTGTTGGGTTAGATCATCATATTTTAGCCTCAGGAATTTGTGGCAGCATTTTTTCTGCATCTTTCGGAGACTGTTGTAGAGGTCGGAACACAACATAAATAGGCATACACACGGTAAGTCATGCCTTAAAGCCTCCTGAACTGGAAGGGAGCTCGGTAGTAAGTATCAGTCATGCACACTTGCCTGATCGTGTGTATGCTCATTTACATAAGGTGTTTTGAAATGAAATCGCAAGTTTGTTATCATAACTATGAGGTTAAATAAAATATCAACAAAAATGTTGTTTTTAAATGCGCATATTTACGGTTAGATTTTACTTGATTGATTCAACTAAAATCGAATGAAAATAACTGAAAACACTTACACTCACACACTCGCTGCGTCCGCGCCGTGACACAGTAGTACGCAAGTGGTCTACTAGGAACCTTCTGAGGATGCCAACCACTCGCGCTGACGAAACGTTAAGGAAACAAAATCTACAATGACGGCCGAATAGCCCAAAAAACATAGGTTTAACTGAAAACACGTTTCCATTTTCAGCGATCAAGTTTTACATTCTCACGTACACGGTGCTATTTAAGGTGATGGTAGTTTAAAAAACAAACTAAAGTATAAATAGTGGATGAATTAAAATTGAAAAGAATTAACTGTAAGAGCAAAAATAATATTATTTTAATTGGTCTATTTTAGTTGATACCACAAAACGTTGATACATTTAAACTTTCCCGTTTAAGTTATCGATATGATTATGAATTGAATTGCGATTAAAGCCCTTAACAGTTTTTATTCATCTTGATCGCACTCAGATTCGCTAAAGTAAATAAACTAAAATCACACCATGAGAATACAAAACTTAACCAACTAAAATAAAATCCATGTTTTTGAAAATATTTTCATTTGATTTTAGTTGATCCACTAAAGTTGATTAACTAAAATCGCATCATCAAAATAGACCATAAGCGTAGGTTCAATGATTTTGATGTCGTAAAAAATTATCCAAGGTCGCCATTTCAAAAGTTAACAGTTGTTGTGCCATTTCATTAAAAAGGATTGTAGTGTTTCCATTTAAAACACTTAAAAAAATTCTAACTTTATCTACGACTTGCAACCAACCCTTCGATTCGGTCTGCCTTATAAAGTTAAATAGTCAGTGCGTTCTACCAATATAAATTCAGTATTGGTAAATATCTACACGTTCGGCCATTTCCAAAAGGTTTCTAGACAAGTAAAGCAACAGCAAAGCGGCAAAGCTGATGCGTCACCATGTTTACATGCCGGCATTCTTTTTCTGATCTCTACCTGTTAGTGGATTACATGCGTTAGACCCTCTCCTATCCACGCATTGCCTATGAGCCTTTTAAATTGGCTGAACGTATATATTGGAAAACAATTGTACCAACTAGTTTATTAAACTACCTTTGATAGGAACATTATTTAGGGTTTAAAATTAAGCGACTTGGCAACGTTGTTAGCGCCCTCATTGGAATAATTTTAAACTATTTTAGTGCAAAATGACATTTCATAGTTAAGTTTGGCTTGCTGTTGTTGCAGTTAATAATTTTTATTTTTGTAATTTATTGAATTTAGGCGATAAAATATTTAAAAAAATAGTCCACAATTTGTGCCAAGTGGTTTGGTGCTTATCGTCATGGATTTCGTTTAAATTTTCCAACGAAGCCAAACGTACAAACTCAAATTTGATGTGTCTGCAGTTCAAAAGTAAATATCCAAGAACTTATGTTTTGTAGCTTTATAAAGTTATGCGGAACTCCAGCTGGTAACTACTATTTGTTTCATTTAGGTTTTTAGATAATGATGTTTAATATTATTTATTAAATATAATGCCTTGTTTTCAAAAGTGCTTGCCTCTTGCCGAGACACAAACCAAAAATCTTCTGTAAACATGGTAAATATTTGTTGCCATTTTTATCATCTGTTTGATTGTGCAACATTGTGTCTCTTAATTTAAATTCCGAATAGGGTTAAGGACAAGGAGCCCAGTATTGTCCACATGCGCTGGTGTTATTTAAAAATCATGACGTCAACTTGAAAAGAAAAAGCCTTGGACCCTTGTAAATAATTTATTCTTAAAATAACTAGTATATTTTGCGACATTTAAACTTCTTGGTTTACTCTTTGTTCTATTTGTTACTAGCCTCTGTATCTGTATGTACTTCAGTAGGATCGGGTTTTGGCGTTCCACTTTCCTTAGCTGATTCTACATCTTTATGTGACTCATCTTTCGCTTTTTTACTTAACTTATTTTTTAAGCCACCAAACAATGTTGTAGTTTTCGAGCTAGTCGTATGTTCGGAAACGTCGGACTTATCTTTTTGTTCTTTTTCTTCGGTGGAGGTTCTTCTTTAGGCTTAGTTTTATCTCTTTTTTTTATCTTCTAAGATTCTCTTTTCGAGGATTTCATTTGTAATTCCCTAAAAACAGATGATTATTAAAACGGTTTGCACAAAGAACAGTAAAAAAAATTACCATTATCTCGGTAAGCGTTTTTCCCCTGGCATATCCACAGTCCCCTCTACCAAATATCCAGCCTGGTGCTACACCTTCGGGATCAAATAGCAAAATTGCATTTCTACATGATGTGTACAGTATCCTTGACACAAAAATTAGGAAAACCTAGAAAAAAACACTGACCTTATACAGTCAAAACAGACCTTAAACTGATCGTATGATCATCTATGTTGGCTAAATAGGTCTGCCTTCTTAAAACTATTCCCTTGCTTGCTTGCTTGGGTTCGGATGGCTTTGCTGCTAGGCAGTCGCCAGTTTAAACTATTTTGTCACGTCCTTGCTTTAAATAGTGTTTAATTATTATAATAATTTAGACTGGGCCATTAAATCAAAATTTCCTTAAAACGGCTGCTCAAATCAACTCTTACCATGCACTGGCGTAGCTAGGCGGGGACGATGTGGGTGGTTGCCTACAGCCTCGCGCTTTAGGAGGGTTTCCTAGGACTGTCGGTCGGCGGAAACCTGTGCGACCAATATTCGCCTAAGAGCGAAACTACACGAGCGGAATAATATCGGCGTATTTCACGCAGCGGGATGTGGCGGTTTGCACGTCGTAATCAAAACCGTGCCATCAAACGAGCGCAACTTGACGAACGGAAAATTCACCGCGTTGTGTTTATTTCCGTCGGCGGTGAGCGTATAGAACGCTTTCGATTGCGTTCGTATCGCCGCCGCCACAACGCAACACGGAATTCAATACGAAGTAAACTAGACGAGGTGACGGTGCGTGCGACGTATTCGTTGAGGGTACAGGCAAAAAAAAAAGGTGACACGAAAATTTTTATTAGTGAAATATAAAAACGGCCTACAGTTTACGATATAAAAAGTAAAGACTATATAAGCCATTGTTTTTTTCCCTTTTTTATTATAAACTTGCATACCGCGCAACCAAACATATTACGAGTCAATTTTTTAACTGTGAGTGTACCTACCCGACGGAAAAACTCTTTCTGTTTGCTACCATTTTCAACGGAAATCCCGCTGCGTGAAATACGCCGCGATTATTTCTCTCGTGTAGTTTGGCTCTAAATCAAATATTTATATTACTTGAATGTGCTTTACATTTAAAAGTGAATATTTGATTTGGGTGAACGCTGGTAGCGTCGGTTTGCGCCGGCCGACAAGTTCTAGGAAACAGTAGCTTTAAGGAGCCTTATAAGACCTTCTCAAAAGTGATGCCAGTCTAAGAAGTAGGTAGTATTGTAAGCTAATTTTTTTACATACGCTACATAAACACAATAACATTCTTTGTTAGATAACCAGTAAGTTAATGGGAAATAAATATCATAGTTGTTTTTTTGCTTCTCTAGCTGAAATTTTTCTTGCTTCTCATAATTTTTTGCAAACCTAATAAATAATATTTCAAACAAAAGTGGCCTCGGGAATAAGACTTCGCCTGCCATATTGTCCATGCTACGCCACTGTTACCACGTACACGTTATTGGATGCAAAATAAGTTAACAAAAATTATTTCGTTTTAAATGTAGTCAAGATGCCTCAGTTGGTGCTCTTTAAATTTTAAAGTAAAATTGGGAGCAGATTTTAATTTTTCACCCTACAAAACCCCTCTTCTAGCCAATATTGTGACGATACAATAAAATTTAACCTAACTAATTATAAAAACTAAAGCTAAATTAAACTTTTCGACACTTTATATCTCCGAAATCAACCACGTTTGAATTAAGAAAGTTCGATTAGAATCAGATTTTAGCCTCCATAATTTGTGGTTTCCTATATCACGCACCTTTAGAGACAGCTTGTATAAATGTTTCTAAATGGGCATACACGGTCGGGCATGCCTTCGAGTCGAGGAAGTGCGATCGTCTGTATACTCAACTGATGGCGCGTTCCTTTACAAATGAAATTATCAATCTTACTACTTCCAGACTTCCTAATTTTTATAGGTAGGCTCAAAGCCCATTAAAATGTTTTAAGCAACAAAATCATGCCACCCCGTACATCCACGATACGATATGTTTAAAGTATGTAGACATATTTAGTCTTTCCTTACATGTAAAATAGTAATAGCGCTAATAATCATTACGAAACCATCTATAACTATTCCAACGGGTGCCTTCATTTTTTCAACACATCCTTTGGTATTTAGCGAATTTGTGACCGTTGTGGGTTCGTCCACCCATACGTTGGTAAAAGCCATTTGCTGGATGGGATCGTGGAGGCACTGCATTGGATAATCAACTTTGCAACAAGACCAGGGTAAGACTGGGAGGTGAAGCTTGAGTGGGTCAAACCGTAATCTAGAAAAATTAAGATTATTTTTAATAATATAAGCAGCTGATGAATCCGCTCTGGTCTAAATCTTTTATTTTTAATGTCATGGATTTTTTTGTAATGGAACTGGTAATGTGTATCATATACAAATTTACGTTTCTCCAAGTATACAGGTGTGGAAAGCAAGTCGCCGACCATAGGGAATTAAAAGCATAGTAAATATTCGAGGTGGGGTCCGACAAAAGACGTTCTACTTAAATTGGCGCGCTTGTTGCAGCGGTGAATTGCGGAAGAGTACACAGTAGATTGGTGAAGGGGATTTCACGTAAGAATTTCATAAGGACGGCGGTTTGGTTTTCATACCGGTATGTAGAAAGAACAGATAATAAGGGGAAACTTACTCTTGTACTAACGAGGCTTTCGTATTTACAATAGTTTCATCCAACCACTCCAAGTCATGCCAATCTTTATATGAATTAAACCCGCAGCATTCTAGTTGATATTGTATCTTATCTATCGTTTCTTTGGAGTCTGGATCAGTAAGATAAGTTTTCATTCCACCTATATCAATTTAAAAAAAGGTTTAAATTGATTCCCTTATTTTCATTCGTTCTTATTTTGCAACCAAAAATGGTCATAACTTTACCTTGTATGGAGTTTTTCATCGATTTCACAATATGTTTATTTGCTTTTCGAGATATGTTTGCAATAATTATTAAAGTAATAACTGTGTTTGTCCCTGCACAATACCAAAGAAGCAAAAGACTTCTCGTGCTTTTTCTAAAATGTAAACATCATATAAACATGGTATAAAAGTATAGTTAAACCGAGTCTGTTTCCTCTTTATAAAATGAGTTGTGATTTATGCTTACATTTACTTGTTTCTTACACTTACACACGTCGTGCCGTTCAAATTAACTTTCAGTGCGTTGAGCACTAGTAGGTGGAGATTAGACAAAGAATGCCTTCTCGTAAACATTCCTGATAGAATGAGTAATCAGGCTCACTTTGTTGCTGCTTTAGTCCGTCTCCTTTCCACGCATTCGTAAAAATTGCGCATTGAACCTTTTGAAGAATGACTGTCCACGGATGGGGATTACAAGAGAACAAATGGACAAAACATTTCATTAAAAAAAAAAGCCAAGTCATCAGTCAGATTCAAACATTTTTTCTTTTAAAAAATATGATTTACGAAGAGAAAATGTTGATTTTGTATACGGGGCTCGCAAAGACTTGAAAATCATGATATCTTTCCAAGAGTTAACTACCTACTTTTACTTTTTATTTTTAAAGCTGTTTTTAGGCTGTTTTTACAGTTTGAAAAATTTCTTGCATGCAATCTTTTCTTGCTGCAATTTTTCAATCTGCGCACGCTACTTTTTTCTTTTTAAAAATTGCTGCAAAGTGCGCCTAAAAACCTTCAAACTGTAAAAGCACCTTTAGAGTAAAAGATTTCTTAGCATGCAATGTTTTCTTGCTGCACACGCGCACTTTGCAGCAATTTTTAAAAAGAGAAAAATGCGCGTGCGCAGATCGAAAAGGTACAGCAAGAAAACTTTCAAAATGTAAAAACGGCCACAGCAAAATGTTATTAGGAAAGGTTATTTAGAACAAAGTTTAGAATCGATAAAAATAATAAAACAAAATATTATTGAACTCCATAATTTGACAAAAACGTTTTGATCACATTCGTTTACAGCTGAAAAATTGTGTTGTGCAGAAATTTGGAGAAACCAGGTGTTTTAAAAGGAACATTATGAGAGTGAGTTTTTTAGGTCATTTTATTATAAAAATTTAAAATAATTTTTGATAACTCCAAAATCAGTTTCATGAAGCTTTTTAAGGTAATTTTCTAGAAACCGGCGGCAACTCCGATTTTGACGAAATTTGGTATACGGGGTTTTTGGGGCGCTGATCACGAGTCTGAAAGAATTATTTGGCATCAAAGTTGGTATTTGAACTAAGCTTATTTTCACTATATTCCTCCTTCTTTTGCAGACAATTCTTGATTTAAAGCTAAAGTGTCACACAATATTTGATTTTCACCTTTTTAAACCCCGTTTTTCTACGTTTTTACATTATTTTTGCAATAAATTGCGTGGCTTTTCTTTGATAATGCGGCAACCATACATACACATAGAACTTCATGGCACACTGGGATTGAAATGATTCAAAGTATAGCTATGCAATTTAATGTAAAAATAATGTAAAATACGTAAAAAATGAGGTTTTAAGAGGTGAAAATCAAACATTTTGTGACACTTTAGCTTTAAATTAAGAATTGTGTTCAAAAAGAAGGGGGAATATAGTGAAAATAAGCTTGGTTCAAATTTGAACTTTGATGATGAATATCTCGAGAACGAAACGTTTCCGCCAAATAATTCTTTCAGATTCGTGATCTGCGCCCCAAAAACCCCGTATACCAAATTTCGTCAAAATCGGAGTTGCCGCCGGTTTCTAGAAAATTACCCTTTTAATACCCCTGTAACATTATCAAAATCATTTAAAATTATATTCTAAATAATTTTTTCAAATGATTTTTTGCAAAAAAAAAATAAAGGTAGCTTACTCTTGGAGAAAGATTATGTTTATCAAGTTTTTGTGTACCCTGTATACAAAATCAATTTTTTCTCTTCGTGAATTATATTTTTTAAGAAGCAAACATTTTTATCAAGAAAAACTGTTTGTCGAATAATTAAATTTTGTATCCATTTGTCCTCTTGTAAACCCCATCCGTGGACAGTCTGTAGACTGATCGCTATGTAACTGGCTCTGCACAGACTGATCGTTGGAACTTGTGTGTGTACTTATCATTATAAATTTTGTCTGCTAAATACTTACTTATGAGCTTGATTAATACATTTATTACAAATTTTAATCCCAGTTAACCAGTTCATCATTACGTTAAATCCAAATATTCCGTAAATAACAAAAACAAAATTTATTTCTGCTTTTTCAGTTAGAATCATTGGTGAAATTACAACACAAACATAAATTGAGGTTCCAGTCAAAGTTGCACCCAAGAGTACTTCTAGGATATTTAATACTAAAAATATATTTTTATTATTTTTAAACTAACTTTAAAAAAGGATTAACGCAGGTCTTGGCACAAGATGCTCTTTGATGTGATAAATCTTTAAATTTAGCCTAAAAAGCTTTGGATTGATTTTCGGAAGCACCAAAGAATTTTGAATATTTGATTAATAAATATATTAATATTAATAGATTCAAGATGTATGGAATGTTTTATGCCATACCAGCAAAATCAACTTTTAAACTAGCAGTATTTAAAGAAGAAGAGCAAATTAGTGAAGTAAAAAATAAAGTACCTATAAAAATCCCAGCTAGTGCTTTCCGTTGCTTTAGGCTAAGTTTAAACAGGCCAATGGCCATAGCATTTAAAATAAAAAATTGTAGATATATTTTAAAATGACATTTTGGACAATGACTTTAAGTTTTGTCAATTTTGATATAGGTAAATAAGGTATAAGGTAAGGTGGTTTCAAGATTTTTATAATTTGTTCGATTTTGTTTAAAAAAGACACCTGAACAAAAAAAAAGAATTGCATTGGTATTAAAACTATTAGTAGGGGAGCCCACGTTGCTAAATGAGGGTTTACTCGAGCGCCATAGAGACCTATTGGGTGACAGAGCTTACATGATAAGAAGAAAAAATGTTATATAATGTATATCTTTTCATCGGTGGGGAAAGCGGGTGTAGATTTTTAAATATGTCAAAAAATACTGTTATTATTTTGCCTTGTGGAAATCGTTCGGATCGTATCGGATTATATATTTTTCGTTATCCTTAAATTATTTTCTTCAAAATAAATAAAATAGCTACGCTCGAGAATGTCAAAATGACGTTTTTTTACTGTGTAGTCCTCCGCTTTCTTAAAGTGACTATCAAATTGTCAGATTAGTGGAATATGCACTGTTTAGCATGTAATTAACCATATCTTAATTTGACGCGCACGAAAATTTCTGATGGATATGTTTTTGTTTTTTTCCGATCGGCCCTGTATAAGGCTCACATTTGGTGGAGGTACTTAACCGGGTACAAGGTATCCTCCTGTATACTAATCTCCCGCGTGTAGTAAATCCCGAAATCCCCTCTTGGGCTTCCCTACCATATTCATGGTTTCTGTCTTTCCAAACTAATATTTTACGTTTATTGTTTACGCGTTTATGACAGAACTTGGTGATAACTTTGATACGCAATATATGAATGAAACGTCAACACCAAGGTCAACCAAACCCGCCTAAACGCTGTGGTTAATACCATTTTATTTTGGTTATAATTTGTTGATTGTCTAAATATGATTACAAAGATAAATAAATAGAACATATATTTTTAAGCATTGTGCCGAAAATCGTGAGGGTTACAGTTACGAAACCAGCCCAATCCGATACCCAAAACATGCCCATGGGTCTTATGATTTCGTAACTGTAACACTTACGATTTTTGGCACAATATTTAAAAATTGCATGTAAAACATTGTGGTAAATTTGTCCGACAAAAACGTGACGCGTTTGCCCACTTCGACACCCGAAACGTTTGACATTGACGGGCTGGGTTAAAGCGCTGCTTCCATATAATATGGCGGTATAAATATTTGTGGTAGACTCGTTAGAAGGAACCCCTAAAAAGGTTTTAACAGTGTTGTTATCATAAAGTCAATTTCATTACTAGCCCAGGGACTAGTGGTGGCAGAGAGAATTTCTACGGGAAGGAGTTTATTACGGCAATGAATTAATTTTTTTCTCTATACTCTTTCATGAAGATTTTCCATAACATAAACACGAAGGGTTCTTAAAACTTTTGATGAAACTTAAGTTTTTTTTTAGTGGTTCACATTATCAATCGTTTACAAATTCAAAAAATTAAACCTATATAAATCTACACCGTATCAGGTAAGTAAAAAGTTCACAATTAATGCGTCGAAAAAGATGGTCTAACGCGTGTAGAATACCAACATGTTGAGAATAAATTCATAATTCCGGCATCTAAGCAACGTGACACACCGCAAGTGCGTCAATATGTGGACAAAAATGCCAAGATGAAGATTTTCATAACAACTTAAATGTGTAATATGTATAATATTACAGTATTGCTTTTTGTATTCGCAGAGCATTGTACCTTACTCAATTACTATAACCGAACTATTTATGCAATAAGACTGATACGATTTTTGTTCTAAAAATTATCTCTTAACGCACTGTGCATCGGTCCTGCTTTTTTCTTGCTTTACTGGCCAATATACCTTTACAACGTGTATATGACACCAGTCTGAATAGGAATTTCGTTAAAATCTGTTTAAAGCTCGTACAAACCTGCCAATGTTTTCCATATTAAAGGGGAAACAGGCGACTCGCCGATTCCTTTGATCAAAACGCCGACCGATGTTGCCGCGTCGTTTGCAGCAAGTCGGCCGACCGATGTGCATCATTCAAGATACAGTCGGCCAACAAATGTTTTCGCTGATTGTATCAACGTCTGTACGTGGCTTAAGGCAAGGATATGTTCATATGAAGATTTTTTCCCAATTTTCATTGTAAAATCACCCCTTTTTTGTCGGCTAAGTTACAGGAGACCCTGTATAAACAATATAATGGCAATCCTATCTGTCATTCTTCCCAAAACGTTTACATTTTTAGAGATCTATGTAATTTGTAGCAAAAAAGATCACAATAATTGAACCAGGTTAAACAGTATGTTGTTCCTCATGCAAAAATGTTCGAAATCACTTAGGATGTATTGCCTGGTCATCAGCGATAACATGTTGGGAGAACAAGAAAAAATATAACAACTTTAAAAATTAATAATTTAGATTTATTTATACATTACTTTATTATTTAATTTTAACATAACTAAATATAAAAAGAAATTAAGAAAATTATTTACAGCAACAAATAATAATACTTAGATTATTCAGGTAAAGGATGTGCCTACTTCCTTCTGGTTTTCTAATGTGTCCCTGAATTTTTTCGTATTTATAGCAGCTACATCATATAATATTGTATTCCGAGGTACTGCTCCTGTCATTAGGGCTTTCTGATATGACTTACAAAGGGACACGTCGGTGTCGACTGGATAAATTAGATCATCTACGTTTATCCATACCTAAAATTGTTAAATTATGAAAAACATTGTAATATGATTCAGATATAGATGATTCAGAACTTAGCTTTTCCTTTTGTTAATTATATTATATAATTTATCGTTACCATTATTTGCCAACCTCGTATGCCCAAGACATAAGAAAAACGTTCATTTACGACTGTATTCACCAAGCTCTGACAAATATTTATCAGACTGATAGCCTGCTTTTTAAGTAGTATAAATATTTGTCAGAGCTTGGTAAATACGGCCGTTAGTGTATTGTTTGGAATGTTAATATACTACGCTTTAAAACTAAAGGGGTAATTTCTTCCCATATATTCTTTTATTACAGAGTGTCCACGGATGGGGTTAACAAGAGGACAAATGCACCAAAATTTAATTTTTCGAAAACAGTCATTCTTCATCAAAATTTTTGTTTGTAAAAAAATAGGATTCACGAAGAGAAAATGTTGTTTTTTACAGGGTTCGCAAAAACCTAAAAAACATAAAATCTTTCTCCAAGAATAAACTACCTTAATTTTTATTTTTAGGCAAAATATCATTTAGAAAATGTATTTAGAATAGCATTTTGAATTAGTTTATTAATGTTACAGAAATATTAAAAAGCTTCATGAAATTATTTTAGAGTTACCAAAAATTAATTATTTTACATTTTTATAATAAAATGACCTAAAAACTCTCGTAATTTGCTTCTGCTTCATCTGCTTTCTCCAAGTCCCTACACAATAAAATTTTTTAGCAGTAAACAATGGTGATCAAGAACTTTTCGCCAAATTATGGAGATCAATAAAATTTTGTATTATTGTTTTTATTGATTACAAACATTTTCCTAAATAAATTTTTCTGACATTTTGCTTAAAAATGTAAAATAAAGGTACTCTAACTTGGTAGGTACTCTTGGTAAAAGATCATGTTTTTTTAGTTTTTGCAAACCCTGTGTACAAAATCAACATTTTCTCTTCATAAATCCTTTTTTACAACAAAAAGTATTGTAAAGAATGACTTTTTTCGAAAGATAAAATTTTTGGCCCATTTGTCCTATTCTTAACCCCATCCGTTGACAGTCTATAAAAGAAGTTCCTGTAAATAAATGTCCGGTCTTACTTCATTTCTGGACTACGGGGCGTTTAAAGTTTAAAAAAAGACAGTATTTTTTTAAATATCTTAAAACCCTGTGGCCGATTTAGATGAAATTTGGCACACTTATTTAATGTAATAAGTCGCTTGTAGTAGTCGAATCACGTAAAACAGGCAATCGTCGAAAGTCCTCACCAACAGCTCCGATTTTGATCATTAATTTTTTTCATTATTTTTATTTTTCTATATTATTTAAAATCAGAAAGCTCCTAGATGGAAGAAATAATTATTTGATTTTTTTGAACAATATAAATGTTATTTATACAGAGTGTCCACCAACTTTTCCAACAAATTTTAAGCTGTGATTTTCCAATAAAAATAAGAAAAAATAATTTTTATATAAACCTATGTCCTAAACGTTCTACTTTTGGAACTACAGGGTGTTAAATTTAGAAAAAACCATAGTTATTTAACAATAACTTTTTACTAATATAGATATTTTTGGGAAAGTTTGTAGACGTCTTTCATGTATTAAAGGACATTTTTTGACGTACAAGAAAAAAAATTATCAGTGTCGTCCCTGGGGATTTACTGCAAATATTTTTAGAAAAAATGGTACGCCGCTGCATTTTCCTTAAAAAATATATTAATCGGATTACCGTTACAAATTTGTTTTTTTTCGATCTATGGTTTTCGCGTAAGGAAATAAAAATAATTTCTCGGCATGCTCAGATCGCTATTTATTTAGTATAATATGGTAGTCAAATTAAGATTACTTAGTTTGCTTTACCAATTACTTGAATTAAAAATGGAAACATTGAAGTATTGACCAATCTTTCGCGTAAGAAATTAATTTTGATTTAAATAGTATGTAAAAAAGGTGATGATTTACTGTAAAGTTAGATATTAGCGATATTAAATGACTATGCCAAGAAATGTTATGATTTTATTTACTCAACAACCTTACATCGAATACAAAAAAAAATTAGAGATTAAAATTGAAGGTTTTTTTTTAAACAGCCAATGTCAAGTTTTCCATATGGCCAGGAAAAAACTATTAAACCTATATGGCTAACTCTATATATTTATATATGTTTTTGTAATATGTAAAGGTTCTATAAGCACAGAGTTGGGTCGAATACTGAAAATCGGTATTCGAATACGAATACCGAAAAAAAAGTATTTGAATACCGAATATTTGAATACTTGGAAGAAAAAAGTATTCGAATACTCGGTATTCGTGAACACCCGAAATCGGTATTCAAATGCTGTAAACGGAAAAATTCGAATACTAAACCTATGATTAAAAATTTTAAAGACCAAAAAAAGTCCTCACCTCATTTTTTTCCTATTTGCTATTCTAATTATGACAATTTTGGTATTCGAATACTGCTTTCACATTTCGGTATTCGAATAAAAAAAAAAGTATTCGTCAAATACTTCTATAGTTTTGGAATACAAAATCTCGAATACTAACCAAAAAATATTCTCCCGAATACCGAATACCAAACACACAAATGTATTCGAATACCGGCAAAATGTATTCTGAATACTATTCAGAATACTGAGCATTCGAATACATGCCAACTCTAGCATTCGTTTTTTTGTCAATTAGGAAAAAAATTGACATTGGCAGCATGTTAGAAATGACATAGGTTGTTTTTGCAAAAAACCCTTTAATTGTTTAAAACTAAATACAAATTTCATAAAGCATTTTTTTATTTTAGGGTGACCTAGTGGCGTACAATTGTTCTCTGAAATAATATTTACCGTATATACCTCACGGACGACATTAGTATTTTTTTGTAAGTCAAAGAATTTCTTTTGATGCCTAGGAGACATCTCTTAAATTTCTTTAAAATATCTGAACTGGTATAAAAGTTATGATAAAAAAAACGATGTTTTTATTTTAACACCCTGCAGTTTCAAAAGTAGGACTTTAGGACATATGTTCATAAGAAGTTTTTTTCCTATTTTTTGATGAAGATTCACCTCTTAAAGTTTGTCGGAAGAGTTTTTGCACACCCTGTATAAATAACATATACAGGGTGTCTCAACTCTATTTATACACGAAATAACTTCTCCCCTGTACAAGATACAGAAATAAACTGAAAATAAAAAATGTTTATTTGGATACACTCTTTCTATTAACAGTACTAGTTAGCACACAAGGTGTCTCAAAAACATAATTTTCATTGGCAAGTAGGTTTTTTTAAATGTATATATTTTAAAAATTTTTGACTCTGTATTAAATTCTATATCAAAAATATATAACACAGTATATGTCAATTATTGCTGGTTTTTGAAATATCAGCAATATGCTGATTGACTCATTAACAATTAAAAGTGAAGAATGAAAATTATATTTTGGTTCCAATTATTTTTAAATAATTCTGTCACTGTCAGAGTGGACCAATAATATAATAACATGTAATTAATTACCTTTCATTGTAAAAACTACTAATAGGTAAGTCAGGTATTTAGTTTATTTTACATACATATTTACTTACTTCACCTAATTACCAGTCATAATTGACGTATTGCATTTTTAGTGCAATTAAGTAAATATGTGTCTAAAATAAACTAAATTGCTGATATACCTATTAATAGTTCCTACAATGAAAGATAATTTAATACATGTTATTAGATTGTTTGTCACTCTGACAGTGACAGAATTAAAAATATTTAAAACCAAAATAATTTTTTTCTTCACTTTTTATCGTTCATCAGTATATCAGCATTATCGGCTTATATCTCGAAAACCAGCAATAATTGACGTATACTATGTAATACATTTTTGATGTAAAATTTAATACAGAATTAAACTATGTTAAAATATACAAGGTGTTCCATTTAAAAAACCTACTTGACAATGAAAATTACGTTTTTAAGACATCTTGTATATTAACTGGTACTGTCAATAGGAAGAGTGTATCCGAATAGTTTTTTTTAAATTTTAGGTTATTTTTGTATCTTGTACAGGGGCGAAGTTATTTCATATATAAATAGAGTTGGGACACCCTGTACATTGTACGGTGGAACCTCTATAACTCAAACCTTAAGGGACCGCCAGTTTACTTCAAGTTAAAGAATATAAGTGTCAATTGTAGCAAATGAGCAAGGGAGCGCAATACACTTCGATTTGGAGAAAATTTCGACTTGTGGAGGTTTGAGTTATAAAGGTTCGACTGTAAATTGTTTAAACAATACAAATAATTATTTTTCCCCTCTAAGAAGTTTCTTATTTTAATATAAAAAATTAAAAAGTTAAAAAAAACTATCAACATCGAAAAGTTTTCTCTGACTCGACTATAAAGCTCCTGGATTCAGATTGTTGGGTCCAGTGGATAGATACAACCCAAGCTAATAATAGCGTGTTAAAAAGGAGGCCACTAACTTTATAAAAGTTTTTATATTTTTTTCCGATTAAGCAATTAAAAATTAAACTTTTCAGTCTCTTCTATTTTCTTCGTACGTCGCTTTACTTTTGACAAAAAAATGAAGCCACTTTAACTTATTCCAAAAAGTATCGATAAATAACAAAATAAAATTCAAAATTAAAAAATAAACAATTGACTGCTGTATATTTTAAAGCAATATATTGTTTATTGTTAATATTTGTGGCTTTTTTTCTCGAAAATGGATAAGGGTTTTTAAGATACTACGACTTTTTTAAAAACTTTAACGCCCTGTATCTCAGAAATGAAGCAAGTCCGGACATATGTTTATAGGAACTTTTTTCATAAAAAACATACGAAATCGCTCCCTTAAGTTTCGTATCGTAGTCACGAAACACCACGTATTTAATGAATTCCAACTTTGTAGCGTCTTCGCTGAGTGTGACTGCAGCGCCAAACAAAATAGGAACTACTTCGGGCCGTCAAAAGTATGTTTTAGAGATTAGCTTAACGGTGAATTTTCATTTACAGGTATAACTGTCAATGGGATTTTTTATTAACAGTAATTTTAACTTGTGAATATGAATTTAGGTATTATCGAATAAAAGAACCACAACGACGTCGTTATTTGTCACAAAAGATAAAAGTAAAAATTTGTATTATGTTGTCAGTGTGGGGTGAAATAAATATAAAGAAGAAGACAAGCTGGTAACAAAATTACACTATACCTAGTTTAATATATTATATTATGTACATATATCTGTGGCGTAGCGTGTCTTGGAGAGGCCCCATATCACAATAAGTCAGATGGCCCAAAAAATATTTTCCAAAGAACATTGTTCTTTTTATTTTATCATTGCTTATTTTTTCGTTCCTGTCAAAAAAGGCCCCACTTTCTCACATTAGCCAACAGTTTAACAGTTTTTCAGCACCTGTTTTTTTTGCTTTCACACGTTTGGGGGCCCTGAAGCCCGGGGTACGGCGGTAGCTACGCCCTTGACATATATGCTTATTAAAAAAAGGTAAAAATGGTATTAAGTATTTTAAAACAAAAGAAACAAGGTAACATAACGATAATAAAATGTCTCAGAACCTGCAATAAATGAAAAATAATTTTGTATCTAAGTAATCAAAACAAAACATGTTCAAAACGGAGTAAGCAGTAAATTATTCGTAACTTTGTTAATTTGATAATTATGTGAAAAAGTGTCACTCACATTTTAGCCATTCACAGGCTAAAACTGTTAAACTGTTAACAGGTCGTGAATGTGAAATGTTATTCACAGTGCATAATTTACAGGTAGGGATTTTATGCCCATCCCTAGTATGTTTTTATTTCGTATGTCAGTAACAGCAAAGAACATAAATTTAAATAAATATTTTAAATATTAGAAAACGTTTAAAATGGCTAGAGGTGTCGTACGAACGTTTTTTACCTTCGGGAATCAAGGAAAGATTCACGCTAAATTGATGGCATCTTTCTTCTGGATCTAAGCGCTGTGAGCGAAGATTCCTATAAGCTGATGGTATCCTGTTTGGTGGTGAACAGGAGGTATTTCTCAAATGGCGGGAAATAGATGGGCGTGCCAGTGTCAGTAGTAAAAGTGAAGGTTATACGTAACACTAGTAGCAGATCTTGGTTTGACAGTCGACAATTTATGCATTGCATCGATTGTTGAATTATTTGTTTTCTTTTGGAATTTCTGGGAGCTACGAGCTCGATTATCCAGATTTTCCGCGACGAGCCCTGGAAAGCATAGTCCGGAAGGGGAAAGTGGTGGATTGGACCTGAAGGGACCAAAACCAAGAAAAAAATAGAGAGAGAGAGAGAGAGAAGCTTCACTCGGAGCGAAGAGTAATAATATTATGACTGAATGTGTAAGGTTTTCGGGTAACATTTGTTCATTGTCAAGTTAGTGGATGTCGCAAAAACATCGATTTCACTCACATCTGGAGGGTTTTCAATTTAGGATAACGTTATGTTATACTTAATAACCAAATAACATACAACTAATCAACGATATAAAAAAATAAAAATACCTCATCTTTTTTAACAGTAAAGGTTTCTACAACGCCCATATATTCTGACCATAAAGTTTTTCTGTACTTCACGTCATGTCTTTTAACTAATGGCAATAAAAGCACATTTCCAAATACTTTGTTTCCGTAGCTTACTGCTTGATACTGTTCTAAAAGCTGAACAAAAAATCTTTGAAATTCGTCAACCCTAAAAAGACAAAAAAAAAATGTTTTAGTTGTCAATCTTTAACAAAAAGTGCCTAAAATGCACATTGCAATTAATTTTGATATCATTTTATTTATTATTTTTAGTTTTAATATTATTGATTTTGAAAAATTTCAGGAAAATATTTGATTTAAGTCTATCCATTTTGCATATGCAAAGAAAATAAACAAATTCTATGCTGAAATAGGTAGGGACACACTAACACATTAGAGTAGTTTGGTTTACAATCAGGTTTTTTAACCAATAGACGTACAGAAACGCAATATCACGTGTTGATCACTGTTTACATGTTTAGAATATGAAACTTGGACAGAGTATGGAAAATTTTGGTCGACGTGGGAAAATTATGTATTCTCTTTATTCCTTTATAGAGTGTAGTCCATTAAGTATGCAAGAAATGGTTTTTTTTTAAATTTGCAATTTGTTAACAAAAATTTATTCCTAATAAAAGTTAGTGCCAAGTCTTAGAGTGCATTAGCAGTAGTTAGTGTTATTAAAAATTACATATATACATACATATACAGAATAGGTCAGAAAGAAAATTGCTCAGAAGGAAAATACCCTTATTTCAAAAATATAAGAATATATTAAATGAAAAAGTTATTTAGAATCAAAAGTTATGCCATACTACCAAATCAAGGACATGCTTGTTTATTTATTTATTATTATTTTTTTAATTAACTGTTTACACTTTTATAAAAATTTAACACAGCTTTTTTACGTTAAATAAGGATTTATTATGCAAATTTTTATAGCATATTGGTAAACTTCTTGGGTTGATTATAAAAATTAACTTTATTTAACTTGTTTAAAAGTAGGTTAGTTGGAATTGCTTTAAAGAAATATTAAATCAGAAAAATTTGTATTACACAGGGTAAGTTAAAAATGTTGTAATAAAAATAAAAATTCAAATAGGAGGCCATGACTTGGTATTTGGGTATAACTTTTAATTCTAAATAACTTTTTCATTTAACATTTTGCAGGTATATCCTTTATCCATTAATAAAACAAACTACTGCTAATAAAATTTTAACCATGCACCCACTTTATTATTTTTTTTTTAAATTACAAATAAAAATTTTTCCATTTGTTGCACACTTAATGGACTACTTTATAAAACAATGTATCAGACCCACAGATGTGGTATATGGTTTACATGTTTTTTTTTCACTTCTAAACATGCAGTAATTAGGTTTTCTAAATTTACGCAGTCAAATGTTAAAAATGTTTAATAAGATAGCTTAAAGAGGTTTTTAAAACTGATAAGTAGTAAAATATGTACCTGATATCTCCTGCTCAAAGTTAAGTTTGCTGTCATTTTTAACTAGGAACATATAAATTCTAATCAACAACTCTTGTAACTCTGTGTGCAAAAATAGGGTATCGCTTCCCAGAAACAGACAACCTAACCTCACATATTTTTCCGTTGGACTTATAGAATCAGCGAGACTTTCAAAGTACGTTTCGTAAATTAAGATCCATCGTAGACAGTTCAAAATAATATGAAAGTCTGCTTCTTCGTTAATAACTTCATCTTTTGATCGGCTTTGCTGGTTAGAGTAAAGGAGGACTAATGGTGTGTATATCCAATCGACTGGTATAACGTTGCCTATGCTCTTGTCTAGAGAGAGAGTCTGATTAAATGCGACACGATTCTAAAAATACATAGCACAGTTAATAAGATCATTCTGCGAAAAAGAGTCTCTCAATTTTTTGCTTACTTTTAACACACTTTTTATAAGATGATCTTAAAAACAATCAAAGGCATCTTTTATTAATTATCATAATATAACCATGAAAAGAAATGATTCTAGTTTTTTATGCGGAAACCATGGTTCAGAAGAAAGCAAATTAGGAAATCAGAATTGTTTAAAAATGAATGGAAATTATAAAAATAATTTTTATTCCGTAAAAAGGAAGAGCTGCACCATATTTTCCTTTAAAAGTATTTAGTGCAAATCCCGCTACTCTGGTTCTCTGTCTTTATCTGATTCTAATATGATATAAATTTATGACACTTGCAAATTATTATATTACAACTGAAAAGTATTATTTCTCTTCATCACCAACACTCATATCCCTATATGTAGAGGAGAAAACTTACACTAGTTATTCCTAAAACATCAGCATAAACGTTTTTAATTTCATCTAAATGTTTCCAAGCTTGATCTAATTCATTATTTCTCTCAGTTATGCGAGTATTTTCCATAGCAATTTCCACTGGATAAAATCTAGAAAATAAAATAGAGCTATAAAAGAATTTATTTTATTTATTGCTTAATAATATAAGGCTGCTATTCATAGAAGCAATCTAAACAAGCTGCATGGCAAAACTAGTATAAAGATCATAGCAGCGCCTATATCTTCTACTTTCAAAAGAAAAGTCAAGTTACAAAACTTGCATACGAGTTTAAAAGCTTACGATCAAAACTAGCTCTCTGTCCAAAAAATCAGGTCTGACTTAAGCCACTCTCAATATTATTGATTAGAACAAATGGTACCTGTCAATAATATGGATTCACTCGATTAAAAAACTGTCAGTTTTAATTATCCTGTCGGGAAAGATGGATCTACCGCTTCTAATTGCGTCTGTTTGGGTCGTGAATAAAAAGAAAAAAAAGGAGGCAACACACTGGACAAAGAGCTAACCAAAACCAGTTTTTCAGGGTAACTGACTTTTTTGTATGATATAACAATATACCATGCACACATATTAACAATTTCAACACCTTTTTAATATATTGACGGACAAATTTTATTGTCTTCAATGTTATTGCCATCAATATTATTGTTTCAATAAACCCCTTAGACGTTTAATATTATTAATCAATATCAATTTTGGGGTCTGGTAAAGATTAGGTATCCATGAATTTCGCGTTTTTAAAAGTTCCAAGTAGGAGTGTTTGGTTTATAGAACAGTTTTAAATAAAAAAATCCTTGAATAAACACTTTTTTATAAAATAAAAATAATAAAAATATGGATTTTGTATACACTTTAATGATAAGGCTCCCTATTATTACTCCTTTGATTAAAAATGTAAGCGGAATATTGCCAATATTACATAGTTGTTTTATAAACTCTGGGAACAGTGCTCCGTTTTATAAAGTGTATATTATACGCAGGCATGATTAAAAAATAATAAAAAAATATTTAACTAACCAGAACTAGCCTGACCATCACTTATAATTCATCTTCGGAAAAAAATATTCGAGTCAAGGTTAGTTTATATTTATAAGGTTGCGACATATCCTCAACTTTTAGGCGGTTCGAGGTCGGGGACGCAAGGAGGGGCACTCCACGGAGAAAAGTTGGCAAGACTGGTTAAAATCAAAGCTGATGATCAATCCAGTGGCGTCTAGAATTTGCGCATATCATTTTGCATTGTTTTGGTAGTGATATTTGTTGAAAGATGTAATTCCAAATGTTTTTATTTAAAGTAAAAGAATTTACAACTTAATAATAATTAAAAACTGTTGTAGAAACGGTTGTTCTACTAATACAATAAACTATACTATATCTCCGGCACTGAATACCATGGCCGAAAAATAGGAGATGTGACGTCATAACACGTCAAAGCAATATGGCCGAATGTCGTGACTTTATATAGACCGACTTTGATTCGAGTAATATCAAGTACCAAAAGGATTTAATTAAGTTAAAAATACTTGCCAACACTGGACAAGACCAGTTGTGTTTAGATTTTGTTGTCAAGTGTCATAGAGTTGTCATCATTATTTGAAATCTTACAATTTAAATATTTTCCACAAAGAATTATAATATAACATTATTTTAAGGAGGTGTTTACAACTAATTAAACGAATAAAATTGGTGTCAAGAGTAAATACTTTCCATCAGCCTGTTATTATGTAAACGAAGGGTAAAGTGAAATAAGTTGATCACCCTAAAAATTGTTAAAAGTAAGTTTTTATACGATAATACTCGTTTATTCTTACTTTATTATATTAAGAATTGACTATTTAACAATATTCTTGTAAAATTTACTCGAAAAATGAAAATATTTGGATAACTAATTTTTACCAGAACCCAATATTTCTTCAATAATAATGAGCATCTGAGGGAGGCTTTACAATAATAACTTTTGTTTTAAAACAGTTTTAATCACGATTTCTCCTTCATATATATTTATAGGTGCTTTAAATAACAAATATTTTAATACATATATTTTTTTATCTTGAGGAACAAAGGCATTGTTACATTTTTAAAGAACAATTAATTTTGAAAACAAAACTGATGCAACATCTAAATTATCTTAAATGGCGTTTTTACCTTGGACAAAACACGATTTTTTTTAACAAAAATCCATATCTTGTTTTTGTTCGGCACTAAATACACACAGGCCTTTGACGGCAGTGTCATAATACAACGTCGGATCGACTTCATTCCGAACGTACTCCGCAATCTTGAGGATGTTCATGATTAAGAAAGTTTCACATCTTGTAAACCAGTTGCCAATGTTAAAGTAGTGTTTTGCCGACTTTAATTTTTCTATATAGAATTTTATGTTTTGGTGACCAAGGAATTTGGTTTTTAACTAAAAAATATATTTTACACAAAAATTATGCATGAAACATCTAAATATTTGTCTAGCCTAAGCCAGAGTAGCTCAAAAGCTTTCTTAAATATGAGAAGCTTAAAATGGCTTATCGCTCCTTCGGTACGTAGAAAAAAATTGTATACTCACGTTTGATGACTTGTCACTTAATACACAACTAGACATGGTATACAAAAACGGTATACAACTGTTTGATTGCATCACTTGTACAATGTGGTCCATTGTAAACCAGGCTGCCGCTTCCAAAGATTTTAGATTATCTGCAGTTTTGTGAGTTTCGTAATTGTTTAGTAAAAGAGATCCATTTCTTAAAAATAAATATTATAGTATAAAGTTTTTTTTACTATATTTTTAAAGAATAGGTCTGTCTACACTGTAATATAAAAATACTCACATTATATTATTTGTGGCTATATTAAAGGCACTAGAAGCTAAAACACTTTCTAAAACTTCAGATCTGTATATGCTATCAAAATATCTGTTATATATTGTTGCACAATATAATATAGCTGAAGATATCTGTGAATGTCCACACTAAAACAGAGTAAAAAATTAAATAAAAATAACCAAAATGTTGGCGCCCTTAATATGTATATGACTCTTATGCTCCGGTTACGATGGTTTGAAGTAACCGTTAACGTGAGCGGCGTTTTGGAATCAGTCTACATACAGGGTATTTCTAAACAAATGCAAAAATTTTAGGAGATTTCTTGTTCAAAATTTAGTGTTGTTTGCTTTATAAACTATGGGTTTCAAAAGTCAATAATTAGGAAAATATCACGAACACCTGAAATAAAAAAATGTCCACTTGTTTTATTTTAGGAGATTTTTTCTTAAAACAAGATAAGTATTGTATTTAAACTACCGAGTAATGTCAAAGAAATATTACAAGTGCTTTAATAGGTGGCAGCAGATAAGTAGATTTTTTCATAAAGTTCCCCGTTCTGGCACGTTATGATCTACATTTCATTTTTTTTTATTTGAAATTTTTAAGTTTAAGGAAGAAAATGGAGGAGTTAAAAAGTTTCTAAATAAACCAGCCAATCCAAATTTATATTTTTGGGGTCATAGTGTAAGTCTCTCCTTAATTTTAGTTATCAAGAAGGAGAGGGTAAGTCTACTTACACCACTTTTAATAATTCTAAAAAGAGCAAACAAATTTAAAAGCTTATTTTAATAATTCTAAAAAGAGCAAACAAATTTAAAAGCTTATTATAATAGTATTATTTCTGTAGAATTTTAATGTTCTAACCCTTTTCGTTTTTGAAATAAAAAATAAAACTTTATTTTTCCACTATCTTAGTACCGCGATATCTCCCTAATAGTTGACTCTCGACTTATGTTTATAAAGCAAACTATTCTTCATTTTAAACAAGTAATCACGTCCTAAAATGTTTTGCATTTGTTTAGAAACACCCTGTATATTAGAAACTGTCACTTGTCATATTTGTTCCATTTGAGCAATAAAGCAGTGCAACTTTAACGCTTACGTATGTTGCAGCTCCCTCATTAAAAATATGCATTCTTTTACGATAAGTTAAAATCAGAGGCAACTATCTGACGCTTGCCGCACACCGCTCACCGCTTGTATCGTAGCCGAAGTCTAAGGTTGATATTTTTTTACCTTAAATTGTTCAAAACTTTTAAACTGATTCATCCACTTTCCAAAACAATCAGACACAACTTGCGAAAAGACATTGTATCCTTTTTCGACTACTTTGGAAATCAGCAATAGTAATGCTGATACGTGACTTTGCCTTACAAGTGTGGATGAGAGACTATTATCCGTATTTTTAAAATGATAATCAAGGAATCGCAAAATAATACTTTCATGCTGGCTAAAACCAAGTTTAAAACTATATAAGTATTTGCTTAAAACTTATATCTATACTCTAAAATTTTTTTCAGAACTCTATATTCAAACTTAAAACACCTTTATAAGCGTGGTTTTAATCATAGTGTTAATAATTTAAAAACTTACTTTATAAATTCAGTTTCCAAACCATAATGTACGAGAAGAGTCCAATAATACATACACTCCACTTGTAAACGCATTCCTGACGCATTTTGAGAAAAATATTCCTCATATAGGTATGATAATATTGTTTCTAATAAATTATACCTAAAAAAGGCAAGAAAAAATCGATTTTATCGTTTACGAAGCTTCAACCCAATTACTTAAACTCTTAATTCTTACTTTTTGAGTAAAGCTGCAGCTATTTTTCTACTTCTGGATGACAAAATTCGAATTAATTTTATCATTTGTGGCAATGGCATATTATATCCTGGATTTTCTTTATCATAATCTACAATACAAACAAAAATTAAATCACCTTTTATGTGCCATGCATAATACAGATTTTCTCACTTACTCTTTACTGTAACTTTCGTAAGCACATAGGTATATTGGCGGTTCTAAAGTCAAATTGGTTATGGATTATTACCCCTAATTCCCATGGAAATAAGTTTCTGAGAATACCTTCTTTATAAGTTTTAATTACATATCCTTAGATGAAGCCGCTCAGCATATTGTGCACCCTATCTTTTTACGTCTGAGTGATGTCAGCCAGACGGGGCCTACAGGTTAACGTGGGTTCCGAACCACGGTCCTATTTACGACAACTTAAGAACACGTCCCCACCCAGGGGGATATCCGATCTTTCCAACTGGGTAGGGTCCACAAATCTGCGATTGCGTAGGACACGGTAAAGTGTGTTCCGGCACCTTGGTCCTTTGGTGGCCTTCAGCGTCGATACATTTTGCATTTTATCCGTCTGTTATTGGGCTAACCACTAAATTTCTGACCAAACTTATAATTCAGTATTTTAGCCAGGCCAGGATTCGAACTCAGCCACGTCAGTTGTGTCCCGAACGACCCAGTGCTTTAACACACCAGGCCATCACTCCACTTTTATCCTTTTGCTAAATAGGCTGATAACATCCCCCTTAGTTTAAAATGATCGGGGTATAGTAACATCTAAATATATCAGTTAGTAATTTTTATTATATTTTTTAATTTTTACTTACACATTACTCTTGCGTGGGGAACCAAGTATTTAATTAAACTGGAAAGCAGTCCGTCACACTGAAGAATTTTGTTTATTATAAACTCAGAATCCCTTGCCATTCTTATAAGAATTTCAATACAGTATACTATAGTTTCTAGTGGTGGCTTCACGGTGTTGATAATATATCTAAAAATATACAGGTAATAATTATTTTCCTAACAAATGCCCAAAGTGATATTTTTCTTCAGGCAAAAGCAGTTAGAAGAGAGACGCAAACCAGAGTTCAAATAAGCTTTTACTATGGGAAAGATACTTTACGCAACTGTTAGAAACAATGTCAAAGTTTAACTCTGCGCATGCAAACGGATCACAAAGTAACTACTTTGCGCAAGCGAGTAAAAAAATAAATATCAGCAACAAATTATATAAATTAAAGAGAACACTCTCTTTTAATTTTTCAAGTTTTTTTTTGTTAAATTTTACCAACCTGGCAATGTTGCAACTTCCTTACCTAATTCTAATAAGAATATCGGTTCTAGCCAAACACTTGATTAAATTAGTTTCAGCCAGCTGTTGATCATTGACTGTGTTATCATCTTCCATAGCATGATCGACTGCTAATATTGGTTGAATCAATCCAATACCAAAACTCAACATGTTGTCTAAACATGTTTCGTCTATTTGGAAGAACACCAAGTTTCTTAAAGCTTAAAAAAATCATTAATAAGGTGTATATTTTAAAGATTAAAGTCTTAGTTTAAATTTATTAATTTTATTAAAAATCATAGTGACACATTTTGTCAAAAATTTTATAGTTGTTGGCGATGCTAAATTTAAACAATAATAATAATTATTATAATTTGTAAATCTATACGATTCATTAAAGTTAGTGGAGAAGACTTTGAGTTTTATTCCCTTGCTTAACATTCCACTCCACTGAGAGATATGGACTATTTCTTCAAAATAATAGAAATAATAGTTATATAAACTACAAATAAAATAAAAATTTACATGATAATATACCTTTTATAGCAGCATTTAATATTGATGGTGTATTTTCATCTAAACATACTCTGATTACGAAAAATACTTGTTCTATAGGTATATCTATAACTTTATCATATATTCCTGTTTGATCTAAAGAAAGTATGTTTGCTAAAGTATTTAATGCAACAACTCTCTGTTGTATTACATTTGACCTAAAAAACAGATATTTTAAATTGTTCCAAGTTTTACTTGATTGAAATTTACCTTGACAATAATAAAAGTTCTTGTAAACTGTAACCAGGGCGCTCTGGTTCATCTCCGTGATGATATAAGTGTCGGTTTCTTTCATCTATCTGTGCTACACTATATGGCAGAAGATACCCTTCAAAATCGAACCTAAAATGTTTTTTTAGTTCATGTATATACAGGGTGTGAGTCCATATTTTGACCTATTTTGAGTGCTAATACATTTAGAACAAATGAGGCGTTGAGAACAGAGAGGGTCATCACACAAATCAAGAAAAGAGCTTTAATATTAATTTTTAATTGCATAAAACCTATTTATCAGGGTCAAATTGGTCTAAATAGACTATTATCTTAAAATAATTATTTTTCCACACTGGCGCTCATAAATAAAATTTGTGCTATTCAAAATTAGTGTCAATACTCTATTTTTGATTTGTAGGATGGTCCGCTGTGCTTTTCAACGCCTCAAATAAAGATATCTAGATGCATATTTCGCAGATAGGCTTTTTAAAAATTTATCTTTATATCCTCAACATTTTATTGTAACATTCCATGAGCGCACAAACATACTGGCCGATTTTCGGATATTGGGCACCTTTGTTGCACCCTGTACATTATATACAGTATTCTTAAAATTTATACTTTCCCTATTAAAATAATGTAACATATACTATGCTAATTTTAAAAAATTAAGCAAAAAATGGACTCCATGGCGATTAAAAATATTATTTAACAAGAAAAATTAAATACATAAAAAAAAAATTAAAACAATATCCTAAAGTTAATTATCAGATATATTATACATACCTTGCTTCAAAGCCCTTTGTCTCTTTCAAATTAGACACGGATATATCTTTCATCCATGCCAATTTATTGGCCTCAAATTTATTAAAGTTTAACCACCCTGTTGCCTCAGGTACTGACAACATTTCTTTTGGTACTTTTAGGTCTTCAATGTTAACAGTTTCAGTTGCTGCATTTTGTTCTTTAATTGTTGGATTGCGGTTCTCAAATTCGACTTTATTTTTGGATCTAGAAATAAAGTATTTCTCTTTAATCACTGCTTTTTACCTTAAAAATATTATTTTCCATAAATTTATATAGATTATTTGGAAATTTACTTAAGCAACAACAACAACAAACTTTTTTTAATTCCATTTATTTCCAATATTATTTACCTATTGGTTTGGTAGGTAGGTATATTTCCTAACAAGCATTTTAGGTATGATGCAGTACAGTTCTGTGACCTCTATAAAGCTTTTGACTGTGTTGCACAGTCGGATGCTCAGGACTGGTTCACTGCCATAGATAACCGACATTTAGATCCGCAGTGGGAAGAAGCATTTTTCGGATTTTTACGACCTCGCGCAGTAAACAAATCAAAGGTGGACGAACATGCGCACTAGGAGAATACAACACCGGCACTCCGTACCCTCCGTCCGCGTTCTGGCCGTGACGCTACTACCGTACTCCGAAGGATAATGCGGATAGCCTGTTTGGCGCCAGGCGCGTTCACCCTCGATTTTCGCACATGAAATGTAACTTTTGTTTCGCGCAGGAAATTACATTAACAATCCATTGAGATCAGTGTTCACTGCCAATAAGCTACTTTTGAACCACTCAAAAAAAAAAATATATATATATATATGCTTTGAGGGAGGTTGGAAATGAAAATGACAACTGTCCTCAGATTAAAATTTTTAGGAGTCATACTGGATCCCAAGCTAAAATGGGATTCCCACATAGATCGTGTGTCAGTGGGCTCAGAAGTAGCCCTTTTGCATTGCGCAATTTGTCCTGAATTACACTGAAAATAGCATACTTTGCTTTATTCCACTCTGTTATGACATGCATGGCTGGCATGTGGACACTTCCCGAAAGTTGCCAAAGTGTTTGGATTACAAAGAAAGGCTAAAAGACTCACATTATATATATAATTATCCTAATTGTTTTAGATTAACTGTTTTTATACAACATATATGTACTTTTGTTTGTTGACGAATGTGATACTGTATGACTGTATAATTGACATGAATAAAATGATCTTTATCTTTACCTAATGGACCAGAGAAATTTCAGGTAAAAAGCGTTTACTCTAGACGGCCCAGTTTTGAGACTATGTCTTTTCTTTAATTAAATCCAAAAAACGTGTCTAACCTTTGAGACCTTAAAAACTTAACTAATGCAGGATCTAAAGATTCCATCAGTCTTTGCCTCTCTGCAAGAATATCCTCCTCACTCATAGAATTTAGTTTCTTAACATTCTCTTCATGTATTGTCTTCTTATCTGATTCAGTAAGAATAGTTGATTTCTGGGCAGTAGTCTCTAAAAAATGCTAAAACTTTGACTTATTTCATTTTTGGCTTTTTGATGTGTAAAACATGTTTTCCTAACATTAAAAGGTGATTAAATAGTTTTTATTACTGGCTTAAAGTTTTCTGCCAGCTGAGAAAATAGAGATAAAATACACTTGTATTTGATATTAAATTGTATTACTACTACTTTGAACTGGTTAAACCATAAAACTATTCCAAAGAATATGTATTCTTGGTCTACTCCAAACCATAAAAACCGAAAATTTCTATCACTATCTGAACTATAATCGTTATACAATCCTATTGGTAACTTCAAAATTTGTTTCACTCTCTATATGTTATTAATAATAATTTTAATAAATTTATCACTGAATTTAATCAACTTTTATGTCACATCGAGTCTCAATATCACTATATTTTAATATGTGGCGACTTAAATGTTGACAAACTAAAAGAAACGACAGAATAAAAAATACTGACTTGCTTGAAAGCTTTAATTTATAAGCCATCCTCCCTTTAAAACCTACTAGACAAGTATTTAATCAAACCCCTCTGCTTTAGATTATGTCGTGACTAATAGTTCCAACTTCACAGCTATGAATTTTGAACCTAATGTTGCCGATCATAAAGCACAACTAATAAATTTTCAACTTCCTGGTCATTTTTTGGAATAACTCTTTATACTGTTTGGATATAGCATGTCCTATAAAAAATGTAAAAATTTATGGGTAAACATTTAAAAGATTTAAACTGGCTTTCCAGATCTCTAGGTACGCAGGAGTCTAGAGATATCTACACGCAATCTAGGAAAATTTTCCACAAAAGATTATTCTAGGAAAAAAATCATTTTTTCACACAAAAACTAGTAAACGCTTCACACAACCCAAAGATAATTTGGCAAATAGTAAACAGTAATTTAGATAGGGTAAGAAAAAGCTTAGATCCCACAAAGATTGTTACGAATGAAAACATAAACCAATACTCTTGAAATTAGTAATGAATTTTGTAATTTCTTTGCCACTGGTGCAGAAATTCTAATAACCACCAACTTTGGTGGTGATTTTGATAGGTCTAAATGCACTGCAAGTGAACCTCATTTGAAATCAATGTTTCTAGCACATTTTGACACACAAGATCTTAACCATGCATTAAAAAGTTTTAAAAACAAATCTTGTTTAGGTTTATATGACATTCCAGTTGTAGCCTTAGAGAAAATATGGACCTAGTTATGTTAAATATCCCCTTTGTCACATTCTTAACACTTTTCTTACTTAAGGAGAATTTCCACAAAACCTTAAAGTAGGAGAAATTATTCCACTTTTTAAAAAAGGAGACAGAGAAAAACTAGAGAATTACAGGTTTACCAACTATTTCAAAACTATTTGAGAAACCGGTAGTGGGACGTTTCGAGAAATACCTAAATAATTCAAATTTAATAAGTAACAAACAACATGGCTTCAGAAAAGACTTATCAACTATAACAGCAACTTTCGAGTTGCTAACTTTTATTCATGAAGGTTTGGACTCATCTGACTGTGTGCTTGCCCTCTTTTTAATTTAACTGGAGCGTTTGACTGTGTGAATAGCTCATACTTACAAAACAAATGGACGCACTTGGTATAAGGGGTAAAATAAACCAGTGAATTGTATCTTACATAGAAGGTCGCAAAATTAAAGTCAGGATTGGCGATACTATATCAAACGTGAGGGAAATTAACCTCGGAGTGCCTCAAGGAAGCAATATCTCACCACTATTATTTACTCTATTTATTAATGATCTAGAAAATTTCTTACAGCAATCTCAGTCAACATTAATTCTTTATGCGGATGACTGTACTGTAGCTCTTTCAGCAAAAACAATAGAAGACCTTGAAGTCAAGGCCAATGAAAAATTACAAGCATTTTCGGTATAATGTTTAAAGAATAAACTTATCGTTAGTGAATCTAAAACTAGTTTATGACCTTCTCAAGTGAAGTGAATTAAATCGTTAGCCAGATCTTATATTAAATGGCAATATCAATTAAAAAAAAACTAAAAATTTTAAATATCTTGGCATCTACCTGGATCCCCATATCAACTAGAACAATCACCTGGACCATGTGACCAAGAAATTAAATATGGCTATAAGAAACCCTAAAAATATTCTCAAAACTAAGGAATTTTTAAACACTTACTATGCTCTGTCATTCGAGTTATGGTGTCTTTTACTGGGGTCAGTGCACTGACATAACCGGAATTTTTATATTGCAAAAGAGAATTATAAGTCAAATATTCTCTTTACATCCATTGGATTCTTGTAAGCCATATTTTACTCAATATAAAATATTGCCATTTCCCTGTATACTTATACTGCTTGCTGTACTATTTGTCAAAAAACACTTCAGTAGATTTTTACAACTTTTAACAGTTCACGATTACCCCACTAGAAACAATTCTAATATTTATATTACAAATTATAAAAGCTTCTTTTGAATCAATATGTACAATAAACTTCCAGCAGGTCTAAAGGGAATTGGTTTATATAAAAAATTTAAAAAGGGTGTGAAGAGCTACATTTTAGAAAATTATTTTTATGATGTAAAAGAATATTTTAAAATTGTTGTGTGATTTGTAACTGTTTTTAAAATACATTAGTTTGTCTAGCATTTCATTTTATTTTGTATAAGGTTAAGATTTTAAAAACAGTATTTTTCAACAGTTTTCATTATTATAGTGCTAATTTGTATTTTTTTGAGGTTGTCATATCCTTTTGGATTATTATAGACAATAAAGTGAAATTAATATACTTAAAATATGTGTAATATAAAAACCTTTAAATCTCGAAGCTATATGCACACCACTTCCCTCTCCTATTTGTCTAGTTATATCTTCCTTTACCCGAAGCTCTTTAACACTTCCATCCATTTGTTTCTCTTTAACAACCAATGATATATCACCTACTTCCATTGGGCTTACAAAATCTAAGTGCTCATTATCTTTTTTAGTCTTTTTATATGTTGGGAAAATATGCTTCCTTTGGTTGGTTTAATACCAAGCTGAAGAATTAGGGTTTTAATTAACAAATATTAAAGTGTATGTTAAATCAATGTCAAGCGGCCGTGTAAGTAATAGTAAGCAGATTTATTACAGTTATTAACCCCTCCTCCCCCATGTCATCAAAGGTAAGCAAAGTCTTACCCCCTCCCATGCTTACGTTAACATTTGTATGTGCATTTTTCTTTTAATGTATTTTGTCTTTTTATTGTTCTATAAGCAGCAGTTATAATTCTAGAAATAAGAAAATAGGCTTAGAATAGAGGACTTTAACGCACAAAAATATTAATTTAAACAAACTTTACTGACTGCATTGAACATAGAGCAAGGTACAAATATTTTAATATTAATTAATAATATGAACAAAACAAATGTTCTTAAAATTTTTGGTTTGTTTATTAATGTTTACATCAAGCAATTTAAATACAGAAATACAAAAAAATATCATATAGTTTATTATTGTGACCAGTCGACAGAGTCAATCATAAGAAATAAATCTGTCTTATGGAGTTAGTGTTTCGATCTTGCAGAGTAAAGATCCCTGGAGATGCCTTGAGCAAACGCTGGCAAAACGTCGGTAAACGATTTCAATTTGATGAGGGTCTAAACTTAAGAACCAAGATTCCTTAAATGGTTTTAACATTCACCTTATAAAAAAATCATAGTACATTAAATTTATTCTCAGTCACTTATTGCACATCAATCACTATTCTTCAATTTTCTTAAAAACAATATCAAATTCCTTGTAGGACTTTGCTTGTAATTTAAATTTACGCCACACTTAGTTCACTAACTACATTTTGTACTTTTGTATTTGCATGAGATTTTTTAAAACTTTCAAAAAATTTTTGTGTAACTTGGATTTATCTATTTAAAACTACATTTCGATGTTTTGCGCCGTAATTCCCATACTCGATTCTAAGCGAGTACCTAAATGTATTTATTATTTGTGGAAATCACCGAAAATGTGTATTGTTTTAAAGCATGAGCGCAGTCAGGAGTAATTAGCCGCTTAACTGCTATTTAAGCGGAGTGTCAAAACTATCAAAATAAAGCCACCCTATTGGTTTAAGGTATTTTTTCGTGTTAATACGGTTCAAAACATTTGAATACCTATCTCTATCTAACTCTCATATTTATATTATTATTTCAAGTACGGTTTGAACCACTCCGATGAATACGAAAAAATGACTCAAATTCGACAATTTTGACACTTTGCTTACCCAGTGGCTGAGTACTCTTGAATGCACCCCATTGCGGGGTGGATTGCCATATGTGTAAACCAGGTAAAAGCTGCTGCTGATGTAATTCCAATATAGACCCCCACCCCCATGTCATCAAAAATAAGCAAAACCAAGGCCCCCCGCCCCCTATAGTGCTTACGTAATACTTGAACGGCTCTTAAAGCAATCTAACATAAGAATGTTATTGGATTTAAAAATTAAGTTAAACTTAAGCTAAATAAAAATAAAGATTAATATTATTTAATTTTTTATTTACAAACAATGTGAGAAATCCTAAAAACATTGTTTATTATTAATCATATAATGTTACAAGATCAAACCCGAGGTGCTTTTAAAAATGTATCAAAATCCTTTTTACTTCTTAAGTAAATAAATTTTGTAAAATTTTTACAAATAATCAGTAGTTAGTAATACTGTGGTTACTTTTTGATGAAACGAAAGATGACACTAAAAGATTTTCATGGCCCTCTTCGTTTCTGGTAACAGGCAAAATTCATTTTTCCCATTTTCGAACCCTCTTCGTATTTCAGTTGTCTTGTAACTTACAACAAAAGTAATAACTGATATTAGTACATATTTTTACGTAAAATATAGTGGTATGGTAAGATATTTTATAAATTTTATATTTTTGAGATATGAACCAAACATATGATTGTTTAATGAAACACCCTGTAAATCTTTTATTCATTAAATTATAGCTGATAAAAGCTTTTCAAAAATGTATAATACTTAATGGTTATTTTATATTTGTAGACCCTAAATTGATGTTTTTAATTTTAAAATTGAATTTCGGATAGTGGGCCAAGATATAGACTTCATAACAAAAAATAAGGTGTGGCCCTCAATTGACTCAATTTGTGGTATTTTACAGCAACATAAAAGTTTTAACTACTTTACCCCGCCCAGCACCCCCATTTACCCCTCAGTTCCTCAAGTTCACTTAATAATTAATAAAAAACTGAACATTTTCGATCAGCGCCAATGTGTATATACTCAAAACCATGTCTAAAATCAGTATGTTTCCATATATTTTTAAATTATAAAATAATAATTTAAAAAGAACAAAGAGAATCTTGTATAATACTATAACAAAAATTATTATTGAAGTTTAAATTTTGAAGGTATTAGAATGGTTTTAATTTGTTTTGTTTTAAATCGAATGTTTTTCTAAAAAATATGGATAAATAGATACTGATTTTGGACACTGTTTTGAGTATAAACACATTGGCGCTGATCCAAAATGTTCAGTTTTTGTTAATTATTAGGTGAAAAACGTGAGAAACTGAGGGGTAAATGGGGGTGCTGGGCGAGGTAAAGTAGATAAAACTTTATGTTGCTGTAAAATACAAGAAATTATCAATTGAGGGCTCACCTTATTTTTGTTAAGAAGTCTATAGTTTGGCCCACTATCCAAAATTCCATTTTAAAAAGGATTTCTGCTTACTTTATTAACAGAAAGTTGTGGAATTTTGCCTGAAACTGTACTTTGGAAAGGATCTGGTAATAGGGAGAAAAAGGGTAGCTACTGGCAAACTTCTGCTTCAATCTATGTGTATTTTCTGAATATCTTAAAAATTTAGTACAAAGCATTATTAAGATTCATCTCTGTTGCGGTTTTGCAAAAATTACAATAAAGATATATGATCTAGTATATGATTTTATATGGACGGAGGACACACAATAAACCTGAGCAGGTTGCAGTGTTAGAGGATATGCAATCCACCTCCTAATCTAATCTAATCTAATATAATATGATTTTATTTAATTTGCAACCCTATTTATCTACTTATGTCTTAGTTTTTTTTGTGTAATAACTTACATCCCGCCTCAGAGCCTTTGGAAATCCAGCACTATTAAATTTTAGTTGTACTATATTCCTTGTATCACTTTTTTTCTCCATTATTTGATTTAATTTCATGTCGGAAGGTATTGCTTCAAAGGTATTTGCAATTTGTTCTTGTATATCACTTTGTGAGGTGTGTGGTTGGGAATTAACATCCATTTTTTCTCCAATACATTTTTACTGTTTGTGTAAGCAGTAACAGAATTATCTGTAATGAATAACCCAGAATAATGCTAGATTTTGATGAGAAAACTTACTTATTAAGTAACAATAGAATAATTTTTACCCTTTATTTTGTTGCTAATAACTACAGCTGACGGTTTTATCTTATTCTGAGCTTTTTGCTTGAAGAATTCTTCCTGTTGCCGTAATATTTCGTCATCGTCATCACTGGGACTAGGTCGTTTTAACATTTTTTAATGATTCTGAGATTTCTTGTGATTTTTTAGGAATAATTAGAACGGTATTACGTTTAATATTGGTTTAAATGATGAGATTTGAATAAGTAATACTAAGATATACAAATTTTAATAAAAGAAATGGTTAATTGTAGACAGTAAATGGATATCTTTCTAACACAATCCATACAAACATACCACTACTAAACATCTCTCTCTCCATAACCTTACTTACACAGCTGATCTAGTAAAGTAAAGGTTATTTTCTGTGCGCGATCACAGGTTCTTCTTTTCGTTTCTTGAATCAACGGCAAGTTATGGCCACAAAATAGAGATGAAAAAGTCCGGGCGGTTATTGTTGGAAGCTTCTCTTTTGTGGAGCATATTTTTTGCTTTTAAAGCCGGCTGTCCATGAGAGCGGTTTTCCGCTCGCGGATGATAATTCAGCGTTGTGATTGGCGGGAAAAGCATTTTAAATTTGCACTAACCAATCATAACGCTAAATCAGAGGCGTACTTACAACTTTGCCGCCTGTATGCTATTTTATTTTCGCCGCCCCTTTGTATAACTTTTTCCGATAAAAATAATTTTGAAGACCAAAAAAAAAAAAAAGGTCCTCACCTTCTTTTCTTTCAAATCTACGTAATAAATAAAATTCGAAATCATCTACAACATTATTTATTCATATTTTGCCGCCCCCTAAAAAACGCCGCCATAGGCTTCAGCCTACTCAGCCTTTTGGTAAAGGCGCCACTGCGCTAAATTATCATCCGCGAGCGGAAAACCGCTCTCATGGACAGCCGGCTTTAAGTCGTTCATTTTTGGAATAAAAAATCGGAGATATGTCTGGTTTGTAAATAATTATATACGGAATATTTTAATACTCTCGCTTTTCGAAATTTATTATTAATTAAGCGAAAGTTATACACGTTCAGCTTAATGAAAAAGTTTATATGGGGGGAATAAATTCCCTTCCCTGAGCAAAAACAACCTTCCTGGAGAAATTTAAAATAAATTCGTAAGTATGACTATATAAATTTAAAAGTATATAATTTGTTACATATACCAAGTTTACACGAGCTCGCTAATGCACATTACAGAAATACGAATTTAACTAAATCGCATGTGTAAACACCCCTAAAACGTTTTAAAAATCAAAAACCGAATTAATTAAAACCGTATTAAATATGTGTATTATCCAGTTTACAACCGGATTTAAACGTCGTGTAAACGCCAATACGTATTATCTGTCAGTGCTACCAACCAAACATCGTGTTTATTGTTTTTAATAACCTTAAAACTTAAAATAAACTTGTTCTTTATTTTCTTTTTGTTAAAATATATTTAAATTATACGAAAAACAAAACCAAGGAACACTTACAAAACTTTAGCAAGTCCTAAAATAAAAGGTAGTATTTGGCTGAATAAAATTTCGGTTGGCAACGGCCAAACAGCTGATTAACGTCAACGGATAAACCACATTTTTAATTGTCGTATAAACACAATTGAAAGTGTATTTTTGTTACAACGAATTTTAAGATAATGCGCATTTAGCGCTCGTGTAAACTTGGTAATAGAGACACAAAAGCGTAAAAAAGCATGAAGTAAACGTTTGGTTTGGTTTTTACCTAAAGACCTTTTTTTGCTCTTCAACTTTCTTTAGCGAAAAGAATTGTTTTGGTGGCTTCAGGAATCTCCGGGAATATTGAACTCCTCCCTCTCCCCCGGAAAAAAATTCTGAATTCAACAATTAGTGTATTCCTTTTACCTTGTAGAACCCAGGTAGTGTTAGTTCTATATTAGTGGTGTGCATATTCGAAAGATTTCGATATTCGAATATTCGTATTCGGAAGATTTAAATATTCGAAAGGTCTTTCGAAACATCTTTCAAAACATTTCATATTTCAATGCAAGAGATCTTTCGAAACATTTTTTTATTTTAATGTTACAGACTTTCAAAAATGTGTTTAGGTTATAGAATTTTAGAGAGTTAGGATCATTTAATTTAGTTTGTTAATTTATTTAAATAATTTACCTTAATTTTTCCAAGTTCTTTCATCACTTTCGAAGGTTTCCGAAAACGCCCGAATTATCCATTAATAACTTTTATGCCATCATGTACTATGGAATTTTCACGATATTTCTCGAATATTCTAGATCATTCTTTACTCTTCCACCATACTATAAAAGGGCGACGGGAAACCTCAGATTAGATTAGTATAAATTCGTGTTGTAAACTTCGAGACATTGACAAGAGTAGATTTTGTCGTTGTTGTAACCATAGTTACGTTCCATTGTTAATAAAGGAATAAAAACGAAGACACGTGTTTTTATACGAGGTGTTTTGGAACATTATTCTGTCGAAATACCGATTGAAAGATTGTTGCTATTTACGGCAACGAATTATTTTACGTCTTATTCCGAGTGTTTTCGAGTTTTGGCGCTATTTAACAATAAATATTACAGCTGATATTCTTTGTTTGTTTGATTACTAATGGTTTGGGGTATGTTTTACGGGTTGTCTAAACGCCTAGATATAAATATCATTCATCATTCAATCGGTATCTTTCGTATTTGTGTACGGTGTTTACGAATATAAATTCATGAATGATCGTTCATGAAATATTTCACGACGAAATACGAATATTCGGAAGAAATATTCGAAACATTTCGAATATCTCGATGTTCGAATATCATTTGGAAGGTTCCAACGTTCCAACACTAGTTTATATTTGACTTTGGTAGAACCGTTCTCTGAACTGTCAATAGTGTCAAGAACGGTTCTACAACATGAAAAAATGTCAAAAAATTGTAAAAGGAACACTTACAGTGTTGTTCCGGGCGGTTCTGGAGCATAAAAGGAACACAGCAATTGTTCTCAACTTCTGCTGCTTTCAGGGCCAGCATAGCTACCGCCGTATCAATGATACGGGGTAGCTACGTGTAAGAAAAAAGTAGTGGTAGAAAAAGCAATGCTAAAATAAAAAAACAATGTATTTGAAAAGTGGGTCTTTTTTTTGGTCGATTCCGGAGTAGGCTCAGAGGTAGAACAATACGCCTTTGGAAAGCGGATTTTTTCAAACGTTGGGCGCGGTAATCGATGATATGGGGTTCTCCGTAGCCACTGGCTGCTTTTAATGCTCAAGGTGGTAAAACTACAAATAATCAAACCAATTTAAAAACATCAGATATATTTTAAATAAAACAACAAAATACTATTGTTAGGAAATTTTTTTGATTCTTTCCCTTGAAGTAAAAGCATAGAGTGCGTGGTGAGATCTTGTGGACGTTCTAAGTCTTTGTGCTTAATGTACGACAGGAACACGTTGTACAGCATTGTAACAGCGTTTATATAGAGAACTTGGTACTTTACAGGAATAAAATAAAAGTTTACAAACTGTGTTGGCACCCAAACACACCAATCCATCTGAAAAATAAGACAAACATTTATGTATATTAGGATTAGATGGGCCACATCTCACTACCTGTATGTTATATAAAAAAATAATTATAATGCCCTAGTCAAAAATGTACTAAATTTTAAATTTTTGTAGTAGAACATCAAAGGCATTAATTAAAATGTAATACCTATATGAAACACCGAAAATACTACATTCTAGATAATCCTCCAGTTTCAGCTTAGAAGAAATGCACATTCCAGAAAAATATAAGAATATACTCATTAAATGGGTTATATAATTTTTTTATTTTGAAAAAACCTATAGTCTCTTTTATAACATCAAAATATGGCGCTTTTATAAATTTTACTTTATACTACATCTACATATCACTAAAACTTAACATTTCTCAAAAAAAAAAACTTTAGATTTCTTTTTTCTAGAAATGTACACCATATTGAGTATTAAAATAATATTTTTAAGTAAAGAAAGGTTTTTTCAAAAACATACCGAAATAAATTTAACACATTGGCTGCCATAAGAATTTTTTAGGCTTTATAGTATAGTTCCCACCTGAACCGCCGGCGTCCAAGGAGAGCCAATTTTTGCAATACACTGAATTTTTCAGCACCACAAGAATATCTTAGTTGGTCGCCGGCGGTATATGTGGCACTTAACATTAAAAAAAATATTTATGTAGTATACCGATCACAATGGGTTAAAATTTTCAAAAATCCATAAGAAATTTATAATGTAAACACAAATTTTTCCTTACCACATATACTTCCAAAAACTTATTCCTAATTTCTTGATTTATTTTCTTTACAGACTTCATTTCTAATAATCCCATACTATAGAAAAATGTAGCTATACATACTGGTGACATTATAAATTGGTCAAGTGCAATTTTTATTGCTACCGTCGTCAGTTCCCTTTTGGCATTATTTTCGCTATGTAGAGGTAGTAATAGTGGTGAATGGGACCTAGTCCTAAGCCTACTACAAACATACGTGCTAAAAATATAATTGAGTATATTATAATAAAAAGAAATCAGATAATTTTTAACAAAGTACTTAGTTACCTAGTACCTAGGTAAAAAATAGAAATTTATGTAACAAGTGCATAAAGTTATATTTCTTTTTACGAATGGAAAGTTTGACAGCAATCCCATGAGTAAAAAAAGACATTTTCTGCATGTGTTACATGCTATATTTTTCTACGACCATATAAAATTTTTCCAAATTACCAGTTTATACATGTTTTATTTATTTAAACCTATTAATTTTAATTTTTGCAGCACAGCCATTATATTGCAACAAAAAATCATAGCCTCCTTATCTTTTTAAAACACAATTATACTATTCATAATTATGCATTTATTATTTAATTTTAGAAAATTGTATGTACTTACTTTTTGTAGAAATAATACTAAAACAGTACAAAGTTCTTTTCAATTTCTTAGTCATCCATATTCGATATTTTGACTTTTGGTTTAGTTAATGTCGCATTTACTGTTACATTGCATAAATTAATATTAAAGTTTATTGTAGTAGGCATGGAAACAGAAAACTAATTTAAAGTGTGAAAAAAGCTTCAAAGTGTTAAAAAAGTTACGTTTTTTAACACTTTATGTAGCGTACTAGAATGAAATACTTTACCATCATGTTAACGATTAAAAACTGCATTTTTTTAACGGTCGTGGAAAAAAATAACTTACTCATTCTTCCATAATCATATCTCTCCTTAATTTTCCCCTGTCGATATTCAAGCTCTTGCTGACAAATATCTCCGAGCCACATAAGTACCCCAGAGCTTATTATGTTTGTATGCAATAGATACTTTCCGAACACGAGAGTTGGAATGTTTCGAAAGGAATTCTTGTTAGTATTTGTCGTTGACACATTTCTAATTTGGGGAACAAAACGTAAGGTACATTTGAGGCACTGTTTAATTCTAAACATTTTAAGTACTGTGGTTTCTTAAAATTAATTTCTTATCACATATACCATTTGAATATATTTCAGATTTGTGAGATTTAAGTTGCACACAGTTGCTTCATATTGAACGTGATATTAAATCCTTAGATTTTAAGGATTATCTTAAACTTCCATTTTAAATTCCAGGTAGAGCTGTTACATAATATTTCCAATTTTATTTAATTTTAAATAAAATTCAAAATATACTGTCGGGATTTTCTGGTTGTCATAAACAGCTGATACGCAAATAACCAAGATGTGGGTCATATCAGCACCGATAGCACCGACATTTATAAAATTTGCTACTAACTGGTAGATAGCGCTCCCTGTAACTTTCTTTGATTTTTTTTGTTTTTGCATTGTTGCCGCATTATTCGTGACAATTTATTCAATTTAATTTTTACAATTAAATCCATTCCCTTATAAATCTTTACTTTATAAATAATTAATGACATTTTGATTAATACTTAAAGACTTGCAATAAATAATATTTTTATAATTTGAATTTTGCCAAATTGCGAAAAACTGCCAACACTGCTTTTATCAGCTGCGGAACTGTCAATGATGGTTTGTTTTGTTTTTTTGTTTACCGCGGTGCGCGTCCGGTGTGAAATAATATGTATTTATTTGCAATTTATTTCATAAACTTTTATGTTTTTTCAAGTTTTTAAACAGTTGGATTACGTTTTCAGCTTTTTAAAATTGATTTAATTATTATTTTACACTTTTTCGGTGCCATTAATGTTTTTTTTAATATGAATTTATTTCGTGTTTTGGGGCGTTATTAACAGAGGGTCGTAAAATCGAAGGGTGTAGAGTTAAATCTTGCATACTGGGTGTTGGAAATTAGCAAAAATAATGCCAGACGAAACGGAAAATATAGTACAGCCAGTAGAAAGCGAAGTAGAGAAGGTAAGTTTTTAAAAGGGACATAATCATCGCCTCTTAAATATGCCCTTTCCTAATTACCGCCCTGTTTTTAATTTACCCATCAAAAATAAGGGTAATTGTCTAGAAACTGTCCGCAACTCCGATTTCGACGAAATTTGGTATACGGGGTTTTTTGAGCGCTGATCACGAATCTGAAAGAATTTTTAGTCGGAAACGTTTCGTTTTCGAGATATCCATCATCAAAGTTGATATTTGTACTAATCTTATTTTCACAATATTTTCCCTTCTTTTGCACAAAATTCATATTATAATACTAAAATGGCTCACAATATTTCATTTAACATCAAAAACCCTTTAAAAACATTTTTTATTATTAATTATATTAATTCAAAAGCTTTACTTTAAACAAACTCGTGTATGCAACCATAAATACATCTACATATTGTATTTATGGTTGCAGCATTTATGGGTAAATTATTTTCAATTTAATGAAAAAAAGTGTAAAATAAATAAAAACAGGTTTTTTAAAAGGTGTTTATAAAATATTGTGTGGCAATTTAGTGTTTTATAAAAATTTTGTGCAAAAAGAAGGCGGAATATAGTGAAAATAAGGTTAGTGTAAATTACTACTTTGATGATGGATATCTCGACAACGAAACGTTTCCGACTAAAAATTCTTTCAGATTCGTGATCAACGCCCCAAAACCCCCGTATACCAAATTTCGTCGAAATCGGAGTTGCGGACAGTTTCTAGACAATTACCAAAATAAGATTGCAGGATATAATTGGCTTAGCCAGGATTATAGGTTTTGTAAAGAAACATATTATTTTGATTTTTTTTTAATATTTGGTAATTTTCTAGAAACCGGCGGCAACTCCGATTTTGACGAAATTTGGTATACGGAGGTTTTTGGGGCGCTGATCACGAATCTGAAAGAATTATTTGGCGGAAACGTTTCGTTCTCGAGATATTCATCATCAAAGTTCAAATTTGAACTAAGCTTATTTTCATTATATTCCCCTTCTTTTGAACACAATTCTTAATTTAAAGCTAAAGTGTCACAAAATGTTTGATTTTCACCTCTTAAAACCCCGTTTTTTACGTATTTTACATTATTTTTGCATTAAATTGCATAGCTATACTTTGAATCATTTCAATCCCAGTGTGCCATGAAGCTCTATGTGTATGTATGGTTGCCGCATTATCAAAGAAAAGCCACGCAATTTATTGCAAAAATAATGTAAAAACGTAGAAAAACGGGGTTTTAAAAGGTGAAAATCAAATATTGTGTGACACTTTAGCTTTAAATCAAGAATTGTGTGCAAAAGAAGGAGGAATATAGTGAAAATAAGCTTAGTTCAAATACCAACTTTGATGATGGATATCTCGAGAACGAAACGTTTCCGCCAAATAATTCTTTCAGATTCGTGATCAGCGCCCCAAAAAACCCCGTATACCAAATTTCGTCAAAATCGGAGTTGCCGCCGCGCCAGTTTCTAGAAAGTTACCAAATGTTTTTGCAAAATAAGGTAAAATGTGGTAATTATTTACAAACCGGACGCCTCGCCGATTTAATTAAAATTTGGTATACGGGGGTTATTTTGGGGCGCTGATTACGAATCTGAAAGAATTTTCAATTCTTGAGTTGTCTGCTAAATTGGTACTTAATATTTGATTTCCACCTCTAAAAATCTCATTTTTCTATTTATTTTACTTATTTTTCCATAAAATTGTAAAGCTTTACTTTTAATCGCAGTAGCCTTGGCGGCGCTAAGGCTACTGCGATCGAAATGATTGAAAGTGAATCTTCACAATTTTATGGAAAAAATGGGTAAAATAAATGGAAAAATGGGGTTTTAGAGATGGAAATCAAATATTAAGTACCAATTTAGCAGACAACTCAGATTCGTAATCAGCGCCTCAAAAACCCCCGTATACCAAATTTCATTAAAATCAGCGAGGCGTCCGGTTTGTAAATAATTACCCAAATTTATCATACTTTCATGGCCCCGCCGTGACTACTGCGATTGAAATGATTGAAAGCAAAGTTTTGCAATTTTATGGAAAAGATGGTTAAATTGGGTAAAAATAAAAAAAAGAGAATTTAGGTTAGTTTTCTATTAAAGTTTGATGATGAATATCTCGAGAACGGAACGGTACCGACTAAAAATTCTTTTAGATTCGCGATCAGCGCCCCAAAAACCCCCGTATGACCGTATACCAAATTTCAATAACGTCGGTGAAGTGTCCGGTTTGTAAATAATTACCTAAATTTGCTTTTCAAGTATAATGATTCCTAGATGATCCATATCTTAATAAAAATACGTGGAAATTTTTTTGATATTTTTTTTGTATAAGCCCCCTTTTCGAAAATATTCGCCCTCAAAGAGCTCCAATAAAATTAAGTTTTTAGGCAGAATTATTATACCACCTTGAATAGTATTTATTTTATTTTAGACGCAATGCTAAGTAAAACTCTTTAAATTTCTATCAAGGGAATAGTTGTGAAGTATAGATTATTACACACAGCTGCAAGGACGGGCTAGCTGTAACAGTCATGACCCTCTTTATTTAGTTATTATTAATAAAACTTTGGACAAAGTTGTTTACAAACCTTTAACTATCTTAAAGGTAAAAAAGTTATAGTGGGAAAACCGAGGGAAAATATTTTTAAGAATCACCCGGTATATATAGGTGTTTTTGTTTTTAAACAAATTCGAAAAATTGGTGGTTTCTTATTAAAAAAGGCTAGTTTGCTTTTAAAACACGGGGTCAAAAATCAACCATATTTTTTATCTTAAAAATCAAAAGCGGTAAAATAATGAAATTATACTGAAATATTGCTATTATAAAAATACATTTTCTAAATAATTTTGCACTTTTTTAGAATTAATGGAAGCGGAGGAAATAGACTACTTCTATCATTCTTGCTAACCAAATTAAAAAAAGTTACGCAATAACCTCAAAAAATATAAATTTGGATAGCTTGGCTTATTTAGAAAGTTTTTTAACTCTTCTATTTTTTTTTTTTTTTCATTAAACTTACGAATCTCAACTAAAAAATAAAATGTAAATCATAACCTGCCGGGACTGAAAAATTATTTTATAAAAAAATTATTTATCTGCTGTCACCTATTAAGGCATTTGTAATATTTCTTTATTTGACATTACTTGGTAGTTTAAATACAATACTCCTTTGGTTTTTAAGAAACAAAAAAACATTTTTCGTTTATTTATTTCGCGATATCTCCCTAATGGTTGACTTTTGACTCCATGTTTATAAAGCAAACAACCCTTTATTTTGAACAAATAATTACACCCTAAAATGTTTCGTATTTTATTTAGAAACACGCTGTATATTGACGGATACTCCGAGGCTAATTCTAATTTGTTAAAAAAACATGTTTACCCTAAATTATGTTGGTTAAATTTTTGAACTTTTATTATATTTACTTGCTATTTTTCATATTTTTGATTTCCTAAAGCGTAATTAATAAAAATTACGTAATGATATAACAAAATTAAAGGAAAATTCATATTAAATAATTAAATACAATAATTTTTAACTTCATACTCGATTTTTATTGGTATTGGGCAGTAGTCGAGCAGAAAGTTCGGTACGTCAGTCAACCATGATGTCTGAATATTTTTTCACTTTCACCGATTGGTCTGAAAAAGAGTTTAAATAATATGTATTATTACAGCGCGCCTTTTAATATACATTCGATTTGTTACCGGTTATTTTGATCACTTTCGTTTACGTTCAAAACGCGGAAGTACATGATTCCAAAATAATAGATGCAGAAATGACTGGTTGATGGCTCGTGGCGATGGGTTGGGTTCTGCGTTTATCTTAGAAAAAGTCTAGTCGTTCTAAAAAGTATCCATAAACAACATAAAGTCTAAAATAAAAAAATAAACAATTTTGACCTTGGTCAATAATGAAAATGATGATTTTCGATAAAAATACACCACTGATCATTTATTCTAGAGCAAATAATTGTTTAAACTTTACTTTTTTATATCATGTTATCTATGGGTACTTTTTAGTTTCGTTTTCGAGAAAAGAAATAAAGCCACTTTAATTTCTTCTAAAAGTAAAGTATAAACAACTATTTGCTCTAGAATAAATGAGCCGTGGGGTATTTTATCGGAAATCGTCATTTTATCGAAATTATTTATTTATTAATTTTGGATTTTATATTAAGTATGTTGTTTAAGGATACTTTTTAGAATAACTTAAAGCGGCTTCATTTTTTTCCTCAAAAACAAAGCTAGATCTAGATTGCATATGCAAAGTTGCATTTTTAATTGCTTAATCGAAAGAAAAATAAAAAACTTCATAAAAAGTCAGTAGCGTATTTTTTTCCTCAATAATATTGACTATGGTGCCCACTAAGACGCAACTGGACCCTATAATCTTAATTTAGGTAGAGTTTTAGATGTGCCTGACTACTTTAAACAAGTATACCGAATTTAAACTAAATCGGTTAAAGATTTTTTAAAAAAATATCGACATTTTTTAAAAACTAACTACTCCGTAATCAGTAATGACGCAAGACCGGACATATGTTTATGGGTCCTTTTTTAATAAAAAGGCGTAAGAAATCAACCCCGTAAGTTTCGTACCGTAGATAGGAAACACCCTGTATATTTTAAGAAATATTTCTTATTGTATCTAAGTATTAAGTGATATAGCGGCACTGGCGTAGATAATTTCCTTTCCTGCTAGGTAATGTAATGGATAAAGTATGTTTCTACCTCGTTTTGTATGCCAAAATAAAAAGGGCCTCACCTTCAAATATTTGGCGATTTTCAGTGTACTAAAAGATTTCATATTGTGCATAAACTACTCCCAAAACGCAATTAAAAGGTTTTCCCACTTACAAACCCTACTTCACAATCTCATTAACTCCCTTTATCCCCCCTCCTGCCCCCTTATCTGCACCAGTGTATGATGGTCCAACAGCTTTAAAAGTGGTTTTAGTCTCGTTTTTTGCCTACGTTACTGTACTGAAGCAACAAAGCACGTTTTATATAGTGTAACATGCCGAGAGCATGTGAATTATATTTAAATTTATATAAAAAATGCCATTATACATATAAATAATATGTATTTAAACCATAATTTTAGTTATCCCATGTAAAATAAATGACCATATATCATGTTTCACGGAAATTGCTGTTATAAGAACCATGTTCTCGGTTCTGGGTGCATACATGTGACAAATTTATAATGGAGACTGGTAACGTTATTTCCTAACAGTATCTTTAAACCTTATTTTACATAGGTACATACATACGTACTACAAGTACAGTTGTGCCAATAAAGATCAATATTTATATTTATACTGGAAGGTGCATCACCAGACTAGCCATAGAAAATCCCATGTAAATTTTAATCCTCTTTACCCATCAATAATTTTGCTCAAGGAAGTGGTTTCTACCTGGAATTACGTAACAAGAAAAAAAACAATAGTACCTAGGTTAATTAACAAAATGTAAAATCATAACGGAAACCATACTACAATAATTAAGTCAATCAAAAATAGTATATTACATTACAAGTGTGGAAAATGACTTATTTCACACGAGTGGGAATATTGTAGCACGAGGCGTTAGCCGAGTGCGACAAACCCACGAGTGTAAGAAAGCCATTTTCACACGAGTACTGTACACTATTTTTCCTACGACCACGTAATTATTTACCAAAAAAAAAATAATAAAGTTTGTCTTTACAGAAAAAATAAAAAACAATTGAGAATTTTGCAACACTAGGGTGATTTTTACTTTGTAACACTAGTGTTATATGTACTTTTCCTCACTGCTATATTATACTGTTTTGACAATATTTTTACATCGAAAATCACCTACCTAGAAGCATTATATAACTTTTATCACTTTGGAATTTAAAAAGGCCCTCACTTAATAAAAATTGTATGATTTGGTTAGGTAATAACGGTAATAGTTTAATACGGTTTTCTGCTATTTTAAAGGTTTTTTTTTAATTATTGATACTTACATATTTTAGACACACTTCTAAATAAAACGTAAGTGGCGCATATCCAAAATATTCAGTTTTTAAAAAATATCAGTAAACAAACTTACGGGACCGGGGAGTGAAAAGGGGTGCTGGGTGAGGTCAATTTGGTAAAACAAGTTAATGAAACTGAACATCACATGTAAAATTATGTAAAAATTACATTTTTTCCTCATATTTTTGAGAAAAATATAAAAATATGAAAATTGTAAATGCATAACCTAAAGTCCTAAAAGTAAGAAAAAAACGACTACTAAACGTCAGTTATACCATGCAAAATATGGAAAGCATTTGGCAACGTCGGAATGGTCTGATTCTATTTATGAATGGATAAAAGAAAGTGGATTCATAAAGTGTGTATTAGCCTCAGGTTTAATTAAGGGATTAAAAAAAAGATTTAACTAGTTGTTTGAGTACACGAAGACAGAGAGAAAGGAATTTGATCTATAGGAGTTTTTCTCTGGCGCTTTAGGTCGAACGGTCAAGCGACAAGGCTGCCTCTATAAAGTGCATGCTCAAAGATAGGAGGGAAATTTTTAATTTGATCTACTTACCTTACAGGACTCTTTGTTTGACCTCCGAACAGTGCGGACGTGCGTAGAGGACTACAAAGTTCTTCCCGGAGTGGCGGCTAGAGGTGTCGTACGAACGTTTTTACCTTCGGGGATCAAGGAAAGATTCACGCTAAATTGACGGCATCTTTCTTCTGGATCTAAGCGCTGTGAACGAAGATTCCTATAAGCTGATGGTATCCTGTTTGGTGGTGAACACGAGGTATTTCTCAAATGGCGGGAAATAGATGGGCGTGCCATGGGAACTGTCAGTAGTGAAAGTGAAGGTTATACGTAACACCAGTAGCAGATCTTGGTTTGACAGTCGACAATTTATGCATTGCATCGAACGTTGAATTATTTGTTTTCTTTTTGGAATTTCTGGGAGCTACGAGCTCGATTATCCAGATTTTCCGCCGACGAAGCCCTGGAAAGCATAGTCCGGAAGGGGGAGAGTGGTGGATTGGACCTGAAGGGACCAAAACCAAGAAAAAAATAGAAATAGAATAGAATACTTACCTCACAACACTGTGCCACTGAGCGAGCAGTCAGTGAAAGTTGTTTTTTGTGGTTATGTCTATTTTTGTTTAAATATTTATTTTTCGGAAATTATATTATTACTCTTTTAATATTAGAAGAAAGCTTATACTGTGTAGTAACTTAACGTTAATAAGATGATGTTCGCTAATTTGGGTTCTACTGTTTAAGGTAAGTAAAAAGTTTTTTTTACTGTCACTACAATAAATATGTCACTTACAAAACCAATAGCAGTTTTTAGAATGACGTCATAATATATATATATATATATATATATATATATATATATATATATATATATATATATATATATATATATATATATATATATATATATATATATATATATATATATATATATATATATATATATATATATATATATATATATGAGTGTTGTAAAGTACTTTGCAACACTAGTGTGATATAACGCATTTTCTATGCATAAAACCAGTGTGCTATTTGCTATTTTCACAAGTGGTCGTAGGAAAAACTGTTTACTCATTTGTTTGCATGATCTATATATATAGTGTTTGGATGTTTTTACTGACAGTATTAGTTGATATACAAAATGTCTTAAAAACACACTTTTTATTGTCAAGTAGGTTTTCTTTTAATGGAATACCCTGTATATTTCAACAAATTTTGACTCTGTATTAAATTCTACATCCAAAATGTATGACACACTATACGTCAATTATTTCTTGTTTTTGAGATACCAACAGTATGCTGTTATGCTGATTAACAATTTAAAGTAAAAAAAATATATTATGGATTTAATTATTTTTAAATGATTTTCCCACTGTCATAGTGACAAATAATATAATACCATGTAATTAATTACCTTCCATTGTAAGAACCCCTAATAAGTAAGTCACCTATTTAGTTTATTTTAGATACATATTTACGTACTTAATCTAAAAACCTGCCATTATTGACGTATTGCTGGTTTTTAGTGCAATTAAGTAAATATGTGCCTAAAATAAACTAAATTGCTGATATACCTATTAGTAGTTCTTACAATGGAAGGTAATTAACTACATCGTAATATAATTTTTGTCATTCTGACAGTGACAGAACTGTTTAAAAATAATTAGAACCAAATTTTTTTTTTTCACTGTTAATGGTTAATGAGTATATCAGCATACTGTTGATGTCTTAAAAACCAGCAATAATTGACGTATAGTGTGTTATACATTTTTGATGTAAAATTTAATATAGAATCAAAATTTGTTAAAATATACAGGTTGTTCAATTAAAAAAACCCACTTGACGATAAAAAATATGTTTTTAAGACATCTTGTATAATAACTAGTACTGTCGAGTAAAAAGAGTGTACCCGAATAAACATTTTTTATTTCAAGTTTATTTTTGTATCTTGTCCAGGGACAAAGTTATTTTGTGTATAAATAGAGTTGGGACACCCTGTATATAATATTGAATAACCTCTAAAGAACAAATACATTTTTGACAAATATGCTGGGTGTTCCTTAAAAAAAATCCAACTTTAGTCAATATTTTATAAACTACAATATCGCCCTGTAGCTCAGAAACTAAGATGGTTATGACGGTTTTGTTTATGTCATCATTTGTTTTAGAAAAAAGTAGCCCAGGTTTGCGAAAACCGCAAAGTTTTATCTTTTTTAACAACCTAGATACCCAGCAGTTTCAAGCAATATGGGACACCCTGTATACTTTCTATGGATGTACCTTTGCCATTTGCTACTTGCATGCTGTCTAAATATTTTGGGTATAATACTTTAAATTAAATTAATTATATTTAACAAAAAACCTCGTGCAGCAGCAACAAAAATATTGCTTGCCATAGTTTTCTTTTAACGTATGATTTCGAGCATCGCGGCCAGCTACTAACCGCCGACGCTAGCGCCAGAGCCATTCATATTTTGCTTTCGTCTTGGGGAGTAACGAGTAGCGTTGCTGGTAATATGAATGGCTCTGGGGTTTGCGTCGGCGGTTTGCTGCCTGCCGCGATGCTCGAAACCGTACCTTTATGATAAAAAAATGCAGCAAAATCACGCAACCTTCGCTAAATTTTTTGTAATATAAATCTTATAATAAATTGGGACTATTTTTTAACCGACTTTAAAAACGAGGAGGTTCTCAATTCGCCTATATGTTTTTTTGTGTGTTTATTACGCAATTACTCTGGCATTTTGTGTCTAGATTTTAAAAATTATTTGTTTATTACTTATTGTTGGCATAAATTAAAAGAAAAGGCTTAAATATCAGTGGCAGTGGTACACAATTTCTAAACTACAGACGGCGGTTATTTATTATTGAATTATTTATTGAAATTTATTGTTTTTATAAATAAATGTAGGTCTATTTTCTCTTTGTTTTCACGCCGATATTTATTATATTTTACATGATATTTAAACCCGCTGCTTATCTTTTTATCATTTTACTTCATTTATTCATTATTTATTATAATGATCCTTTGGAAAGTTGCTGAACAACATTTAGGTTACCAAAAACAAAAAGGGAGCGATAAAACTTTATATATTTTGTCCTATATTTTGAAAACCTATACCTTTGAGTTTTCCAGTTTTAATTCAGTTTTCAATTTTTGTTGTGTGAATACTTAAGACCAAATTATTAACAACTTTAATATGATAAATACTTTAAATACACAAAAAAAAGATGTAAAGTGGACGAATTAAAAGTGTATACTTGTATCAGCTATTTTTAAAGGTAAATCGGCCACTAATGCAATAACAAAGCAAGCATTATTAGTAATCCTGTAGTAGGCTGTGTTTGCATTTGACCTCTTACCTTGAGATAGTAATACTTGACGCCAACTATTTCAACCCCATTTCTCTATCTATCTCTATTTTCCATATATCGTAATAGCCCAGTTGTGTGACGAAACGTCTGAATATGCGGATGTCGTACTAGTAGAGTGGTGGCCAAGACTGCCAGATCTAAACCCACTAGAATGTTGCTAAAAATATGGACCCGATAATTAGGGTTGTAGTACTTTTCTTGATAAAATTGATATAGGGCCTGTTCGTAGAGCAATCACAAACTAGTCCGCGCCAATCGGGTATTATTATTTAGTCAGGTGACCGGTTTCCAACTGGTCACCAGACATATTTGTAAAATCTGATTGGCGCTGACTAGTTTGTAATTTCCCTACGAACAGGCCTATAAATTTGATATATTATTCTTTTTCAATATTCAATATATACTGATTGACACGACATCTTGTCCAATCGGCCCTTATACATGCGTGTACTTCCATTATTTGGATTTATTTTTTGCCATCGTATGAGGGCAAAATTAAAATAATTCGTTTTGTTACTTTTAAACCTGCATTTTATGCATTTCTTCGTGGTGCATCGTGCTTTATTCTGACAGATTTATCTCTTCTCTTTCATGGTTAAATCATCTTCATAAGCGTATCATTACGAATTATATGGGTGACATATTTTGTAACTTAATAAAAATGTATTTGCTTTGTATTTCTTATTTAAGTATATTTTTGTTTTGTTAAAAATCTGGCTTTGAGCCATAGGAAATATCCGGACCTATTTTTTTTTAATCTTTGCACACGCATATCCAACCACTCTTAGGTGAAGAAACTACGAAGCAGGTATAACCATTTTTATCAGAGCCACTTCATAATCATTACTAAAGCTAGTTTTACATTTATCAAACTTCTTGTGAAATAAGTTGGACCAATGGTATCTTAAAAAAATGTTATATCAAATAAATTCAAGGTCGTCTTGTTAAATTTGTTTTAAGGATTAGAACATGTCCTATTTTTCTCCAAATATTATTTGATGTTGTTCTGATAGGCATAATTGTGCTTAAATTGTTCTGAATCAGTTTAAAATATTTTATTCACGCGTTTTCAGCCAGCTGCTTCTCTTTTCTTAGAAGCTATGGTCGCACCCACAACCTCTCGCCACAAAAGAGTTTTTGTAACCCCAATCAGTGCTATAGCAACAATTAGTTTTTTATCAACAAATTTTACTTACAAGTCGAAATAAAAAGACATTAATTGCCAATTGGCAACTCTAATATTTGATTCAAAGACGTTCACCAAATAATTTCTTAATGTATACCTTTGTCTTCAAACTAATTGCATCAAACCTATGATCACACTTATTTGCCAAGAAGTTTGATAAGTGTTAAACCAGTTTATGTAAATGTAGTTTGACTGCCACAGACGCGCCAAACGTCCTACGTTTGATTACAGGTTTGCATTAAAAGTCATGTTAGCTTTAACATGCAGACCCGTACGCGATACATTACTTTCAGTGCAAACCTATTGTCAGAATAGGGCATAGGGCGCGGTCCAAGGTGCTTAAAGACAAGGTGGCCTAGCTTTCATTTGACAGTTGATAGATGTGATGACAAGGGGATCCTTTTTTAAAAAATATCGTTATATCTTTAGTGTTTATTGTGTTTATATTTGTGAGTCAATAGTGGATTAAAAATACTTTAACAAATGTATAAACTATATTTTAAATTGGCAAAAAAAGGACTCCAATGACGTCGATGTATCAGCTGTTTATTGTCATATCAAAGTTGGGCCACCTTCTCTGTAAGCACCTTGGGCGCGGTCTACGTCCTATGTGTAACGGGAATTGACTCTCCAACGTCACAAAATATTCTCGCGGTACTTTAGATAGCAGGAATTCCCCTTTGATTCTCGGAGGTTACAATCTCAGTTTTTTTCCCGATCGATCCCTAAAAAGGCTATGTAGCTTTCAAAACACGAGCGGACGAGCAAAACGGAACTCAATTTTGACACGATTTTTTTAAACAACCTACACGCCACTGAAATTCGATGCTTAAATCTTCTTCCCATCTCCCCCGCGCGCTCTTTTGACCTGTTGCTTGTCTCGCACCTGCCAAGAAGCTGCCTGTTCGGTCCAGCAGGTATAAACCCAGATCTTCTTCATTTTTCTTTAACCCATGCTATCTCCGAGAACTTGTATACCAATCGGCTTAAAGTGATTTTTCATTTTGCAAATTGACTCGCAAGTTTTACCTTGGTTTACATTTAAGAAATATTACCCTTAGAAAAGATATATAACATTTATGAATTTTTAACCTTATATTTATATAGAAGTTAGGCATTATTTGTATAATTTGCTGTTTTAGGTGACATTTTTCCAAAAATGTTATTTGAGTACTCGTCTGATGTAGATTTTTTTATCGCTCCCATAGAGCTCTTTTGCGCCATTACTCAATGGTATTCAGAGTAAATTTATATCCACGCCACATCTAAACGTTTATAGGCAATGCGTGGAAAGAAGACGGTCTAACGCGTGCAGAACATTAACCGGTAGAGATTAGGTACAAAATGCCGACATGTAAAAATTGGGACGCATAGTTCCGGCTTTGTTGTTTCTTTACTTGGCTATGAACCTTTTGATTTAGCTGACTGTGTATACTGGAGAGGGTTATGACATAAACCCGTCTTTATTACTTATAGGGTATATAACCTGGAAAATTTGGCAAGATTGGGTAAAGCCACTATATTTTGTTAACTGATGATCAATCCAATGGTGGTGTTTAGAATTTGTGCTTTTCGTTTTGCGTTGGTTTAAAAGTTAAATTTGTGAAAAATGTGTTTAAGAAGTTGCTTGCTGGTGTTGACACTTATCTCATTTGGTGTATTTCTTTAAATTGTAGAACCGATCTTCGAAACCAATCAAAACAGTTTTAAAACGAACACCAAAACCGGTTGAATTTGACAGTTGACGTGACATGTATAACATTTGACAGATTTATTGTTTTTTGTTTGGTTGGATGTTTTAGTCATCCGTGGTTATTTTTTTTTCTGGTTCATTAATTAACTACAATAAATTATGATACGCACTTTTTTAAATATTACCAAGTATATTTACAATTTGCCCTTTGGCATATGTCATTAGTGCCAGAAAACTTCGTGCCCCTCCTGCGATGATGGTGCATGACAGGCAAGGGGAAAGGTATATTGAACGGTTCTGCAGAACAGTTCGGATAGTAGTATAGTAAATATAGTAAATGGCACGAAATTGTAAAAGCGGCTTTTACTAACACGGCCGAAATGTACCAGGTGACGTCAAAAAATGGCCGCCAATATGGTTGCTATGAGTGCTATGTCATATCCCGCTTAAATAAATTAACTCCAATGGTATCGTTTTAATCATAATTTAGACTTTTTATTTTTGTCTAAAGAATTATTTGCAACACATATAAAATACATATTTAGCTTTTTATTAGGTTTTGGATAGTATGTACCTTTCCTAAACAAATAATGCGTAGTAAACTTACCCTTTCTATATAAGAAACTGCTGGAAAAACAAAACCCAGAATGCAATGCATGATCTCATATCTGACCATCGAAATCAACAGTTGACCAAAACAACATGAACTTCGATCGTATCGTAAAGAAAAAGAAGACAGTTTACCTCTCTCCTGCGAAGAACAAACGGCAACCGCCAACGATCTTCTGTTTGTCAACAATCCAACCGCCATCGACGGTTAGTTTATCGTTGCACTTGTATTGCTATACATCGTAGCAGGCTATATTTACTGCATTGTGTTTGTTTATTGTAGACGCGTAAAAAAACATCAATTTTTTAGTTTGTTTATCGTAGCGTGGCCAACGACCCTGCAATTGTCTTAGGTTCTCATGTAGATAACAGAAACAATTAACGTCACTATCGTCTCGTTTCGGTCGCCTTGGTGATAAGAAACTGTTTGTTTGAAAGCGGTTCCCGCGAGATTTCAAATATTTTACCTGGCGCCATCGCGATCTCGGTAAATTTGATTTAATTTTTGTTTCATGGTCATCTCTGCAGTTGTGTTTGCCTAACAGGAATCTCTAGCCAGCCGTACGGTATGTGTGCAAATTTATTTTTTATTTTAGATATGAATAGAATTTGTGTATTGTTCAAATGTTTATTGCTAAGCTATCGCTGTGCTATCGCGATGTAGAATGTAATGTTGTTTAGCTTATAAAAATGCCTGAGATAAAATGTGAGTTGCTAATGACTGTCAAGTTATTATTGGAAAGAAATATTTTAGTTTAATGATGTGGTGTTCTGCAACGCGTGTGCGGTAGTTGAAAATAGTTTATTTTTTGGTCAGTTTCGATGAATATTAAGTCGGTGATGCGCTGTGGGGGTCGCCAATTTTTCAAGTCATCAAATTAGATTTTTAGTTTATTTTTTACAGCCAGAGTTTTCATTTGTTTTGAAGAATTCTTATTTTTTTATTAACAATATTTTATATTTTTTGATATTTACGTGATAGTTGTGTGATTTTATTTTTGTGATAAATACACGTGATGTGCTTATTTTGCTGGTGTTGTGGTAAAAGAAAAAAGATCGGGACGATATTGGGGAGTATGACGTGGAAAACAATAAAAGGTGATGGATTTATTATAATTTTATGAGTATATAATCTTAAAAGATAATTTTGGCCTTGATTAGGCAGTTTAAAAAGGTTTAATAATTGTTAGTGTTAGTAGGTATCTATCTTATTTAAATTTACGTTCCAAGTGCTTGTTTAGCGAAATTTTCCCGATTTAAATTTTGAGATAAAAAACATGTTTAACTCAGGAATTTTATTTGAAACGAAAGAATTTGCGAAAAAAGCAACAAATTAAAAGCTTTGTATATACAGGGTGACTCCTAAATCCGTGTACGTTATAGCAGACATTTGACTTCAAAATAGGTCGATTTAAGTTAACCTATGGTGTAGCCAGAAGTGCATCCAAAAGTTTTAAAATATTTATGTATTAAAAATATGTTCAACTTCATTTGAAAATGACAAGTAAACACAAATAAACAGAAATGTTCACATTGATCAATTGTATTTGTAATCATAGCAACTGGGATTCCTGAACGAAAATTAAGGATTTTATTTTTTAATTAATAACGCTTAGAGCAAAAAAGTTCCATAATGGAAAAGAAAGACATATTTTTAACAGACTATTTAAAAAATATGTAATTAAAACATAAAAGTAAATGAATCACATTAAGTAAACATAGAAACAGTACTCTCTTTCTGTAATCGTTTTATCAAATATTGCGTACTCTTTTTGTATTAGCAGTGGGTTTAACTGTGAAAAAAATATTATATAAAAAAGTATCACAATAAAGTGAAACTTGAATTTGATACAGGCCGTCTATAAATATTTATGTTAACGTTTCTGGAAAAAATATATTCTGCTTGTTACATTATGACATTATTAGTTATTCACAAAATTTGCCTACCTAAAAAAAGAAAAGTCACCGGCCGCGCCTTAATTTAATTTTGGTAAACCACCTCTGATGAAAAAAGGGGTTATAAAATAAAAAACACACAAAGAAACAAGCCTAAATAACTTTTACTTCTTTGGAACAATCCTCAAAAAAAAAAAAGAATTGATTAGTTCGTAACTTACCTTAGATCCTATATTATAGCTCCTAAAATAGATAAACCTGCCAAAGCTGGATGGTTGTTCTTGACCCATATTATTTCTTAAATAATTGTTGATAAGTTTTAATTTTTAAAAGCTCCTTTCAGCGGAAGTTGTACAGGTATTGTTAACAATATTCGAATGATAATCTGAACATTTGGGTTCATTTCTTTCAAATCGTTTTCTATAATAATAATTGGAAATAGTGTCTAAATATACAGGGTGTTTGGAAAATGCGTTAGGAAATTTTAAGAGGTCATTCTGCAATATAAAATAATGTTAGTAAGTCTTTGACAAAATGTCGAAATCTCCCTGGTTACCAAGTTACAGGAGTTAAAAGTTCAATTTTTATATTTGTTTTTTCGTCATATTGCCAATCTAGTTGACATTTGGCACACGAATCGAGCTTTGCAGATCCTAAAATTTTAAGATAAAAGTATTTTTTTAATACCGCCAGAGGGCACTTTACCTGAAACCTAAAATTTATTTAAATTATAACGTTTTTATTTTGACAGATATCGCAAATCTGAGGGCGCCATTTTATAGACAATCAAAAACCTAAAAAATATGGTACTCTTTATTAAAGTCGATAAACTCCATCGTTTAGCCACCAATCGACATCAAAGTTTTCATAATTTCAATCAAATTACCTACATACATACAGGGTGACCAGTAACTCAACAACTGTTTTTTTTCTTAATTTTTAACACTCCGTAGTTCAAAAACTAAGACGCTTAGCACATATGTTCATATGAAGTTTTTTTCTTATTTTTCGTTGTAGAATTGCGTTTAGAATTGTTTGCGTTCGAAATTGCGTAAGGTTTGTCGGTTGAGTTACTGGTAACCCTGTGTGTATGTAGGTAATTTGATTAAAATTGATGAAAACTTTGATGTCGATTGGTGCCTTAACGGTGGGGTTTATCGACTTTAATAAAGAGTACCTTATTTTTTGGTTTTTAATTGTCTATAAAATGGCGCCCTCAGATTTGCTATATCTGTCAAAATAAAAAAGTTACAATTTAAATAAATTTTAGGTTTCAGGTAAAGAGCCCTCTGGCGGTATTAAAAAAGTACTTTTATCTTAAAATTTTAGAATCTACAAAGCTCGATTCGTGTGCCAAATTTCAACTAGATTGGTTTAAAAATAAATGGAATATGGCGAAAAAACAAAAATAAAAATTGAACTTTTAACTCCTGTAACTTGGTAACCAGGGAGATTTCGAGATTTTGTCAAAGGACTCATAGTACTTTTTATTGCAGAATGACCCCTTAAAATTTCCCAACGCATTTCCCGAATACCCTGTATTTTAGGCTTTAAGGCGCGAGGTCCTATGCACCGCGAGGCCGTGAGCGGTGACCCACACCGCCCATGCCTTACTGCTCTTCTGATTGTATATTTTATTGTGAACAAATTATGTTTGTTTACAATAAAACAATGTGATTTTTTAAGTCGACTTTTAAAAGGATTTCGTCGCGTGTCTTCTGAAGTTAGGAGATGTTATCGAAAGTTCTTAGATGTAAAAAGACAATAATTGTATGATCTATTTATATTGATATTGATACAGGAACAGAAAAAATTAAGGTAAATATCACAATCTGTATATTGTTTTTAAATAAACCCAAGGATAATACTTAGTCGTTTCCTTGTGTGCATTCCCGTTACTAATTTAAACAAGGTAAGCACTTCTGCAGTACCTACCTGTATTTCGGGTCGTTCACTTTTCCGATTAAAAACTTGCGACACTTTAAAGCTGAGTAAATATTGACAGAAATTAATTTTCATCCTAGTTTATAGTTAGTAAAACATTAATGTAGACATCTCGAAGGTAATTTAAATATCACTTTATGGCCCCTTAAATCCCATTTAGCATATGGCGTGTTATTAAATGTATGGTGTGTTACGTGTGTTATGTAAAGTTTTTATATCTGAGATTGAGATATGTACAAATATTAGGCAATACGCTTGTAACGTCTTTTATGTGGAAAGTTTCAATTCTCGTTAGGTTGTTTATTCGTTGCTGTCGTGCAAAACTCACAAGTCGCTAATAAAACACCATTTAACAATGACCTCTGCTAACATTGCAACTGTAAATTACATCAGTGAAAAACCACATTTTAAAATAGTATCTATTAGCGAATTAAAGTTGAGCACCTCTATCAGATACTTTTTGAACCCTTCTGGGGTCCTTTGACATTTGTTTGTCATGTTTTGCTTGATGTTGTTTTAGTTAGTATTTTTAAATATCTTGTATGTTTTGATTGAGGAGATGCAGGAGACAAAAGAACAAGAGTTAGTCCACAACTTAGGTGTTTTAGTGGTTGTCATCATGAATCCCGTTAAAAATTCTGGAATGAGGCAAGTCTTAACTAACAAAAACTTATGTTTCGTAGCCTATATAAAATTACTCGGAACGCTGACTGTCCCCCCACCCCCATTTGCAGGCCTTTTTAACTAGTGTATTTGCCCGCTAACTGTTAACAGTGCTTAGGTTTTTAAACAATTATTCCTAATTTTGATTTTCTGAAATTTAATGCCTTGTTTTTAAAAGTAAATAATCTGTAAATATTCTTTGCCAAATTGGATCTAAATACCCATTTCTATCAGCTGATTGCAACATTATGTTTCTTAATTTAAATCGATATTTCATTTGTTTACCTTTCTCAACAGCGCCACAGATTAAGTCCAGATGTATTAGGTTTTGTCAGGCAAATAATTTTAACTGTTTTTACATAGAAACTGCCTGCTCTTCTAAAACAAGACAAAAAGCTTATTATTGGAAAAAAACAATATTAGTCAATATTTAATTTTGCCTATATTTAACCGGACTAATATCTTTCCACCGAGGCTTCGTCACAAGAATAAATATATTAACCAGAAGGATATCTCGAAGGCGGCTTCTTTGATGTCTTCTAGCGCGTCTCATGACCTCGAACTGCATATTTTGCAGGCGTTTCAAGAGCGTACCTAAGAAATTAACATGTTTAGGCGCCTATCTCTTAAAAATATATTTTAATATTATTATAATGCATTTTATAACATCTATGCAATCAAATAAAACAGATGCTTTAGTAATATGTCGTATTGAGATATATTAATAATTATTATGAAATGTGTCTATTTATTTTCGCATATGACAATTTTTTATTTTTCATATTTTTGAAGTTTCTATTTATCCATTTGAGGGTATGGAATAGTCTAACTGTAACAAACCATTTAATTAAATAACTAATTGGAAATTGTTGACAAGGATGTAAAAACTATTTTTAAACGGTTTTACTTGACCTGTTTGTTATTTATTTGGAATTATTTTTGGGTCAAATCTAGTAATTGAAATTTGACCCCTTCCTGACAACCGATCGATCTGAAATTTGTTACACTTCCTTAGTCTTGATGACAATACAATATAACATATTCTTTATGATTGTAAATCCAACATGGCCGCCGATACCAAATATTACTTTACTACAACCTCAATATGGGTATCAAATTAAAGGGCTTTATTGGTAGAATAGAACCCACTATGAAAAAATAAAATCCAAGATGGCCGCCGCCACAAAATGGCGGATTATATATTTTTTTCTCACAACTACCTCAATATGGGTATCAAATGAAAGGGTTTGGTTGGTAGAATAGAGCTCACTATAAAAAAAAATCAATATGGCCGCCGCCACAAATGGCGGATTACATTTTTTGTTCACAAATACCTCAATATGGGTATCAAATGGAAGGGCTTGATTGGTAGAATAGAACCCACTATAAAAAATAAAAAACTTGAAAATAAATTATGTAAAAAAACTTTTTATGTTAAACGGTTTTATTGTACTGAAAGCTAAAAAATAATTCGGTAAGTCCTAGCTACCAGATCGCACCAATCTTCTCATCAATCTGGGGTATTGATCAGACAAATAATAAAATCATTGGGCAATTGACATTTCTATCATAATATTTACTCTGGATACGCTTCAGTTTTTAAAATATGTATTGTATAATTTACACAAGTGTCTATTTATTTTTTCATATGACAATTTTTCTATTTTTAACATCTTTTACGTCTTTAACGTCTTGAGGAAATCTGTAAAATTTGTTCGCACCATCATCGTAGGATTTGTTTTTACAATTTTTAAAACTGCAAACAAGGCCTACTTTTTTCTTTCTTCTTCCATGATAGGTAATTAATTACACAATTCACAGAAAAATCACTAAACAGAATATTATAGTCCAGAAAATAAAACGTATCGCAATAAACTATATAAAATACATTGACCGTTACCGAGTCGTTGCTTCGCCTTTCACTACTGCAGTGGCAATGTCGGTTTAGAATTTCGGTTTAGTAGCCCTCGAAGGTCACAGCCTGCGTCGCTCAAGGTAAAAGAGATATCCTTCTGGTTAATATATTTATTCTTGTGGCTTCGTTGTGGTTTCACATGTTTCATAATATTTCGTGTGTAGAAGAAAAGCCAGCAAGTCAGTGTCTGCTTTCATCTACTAGCTGCCTTTAAACAGAAATGGGTAATGTTCTGGTTAGTTCGAGTGTAGTTAATTGGTGTATTCCTTTTATGCTCCAGAACCGCCCAGAACGACACCATGAGTGTTTCTTTTACAATTTTTTGACATTTTTTCATGTTATAGAACCGTTCTTGACATTATTGACAGTTCAGAGAACGATTCTACAAGGTAAAAGGAATACACTAAATGATGTGAATTGATCTTTGCCATGTACGTGACGGCCCTAATAATGGGCCAGACTCGTGTTTGTTTTAAACGCAAAACTCGGAAAGCAGTTCTTTTATTTAAATGTTTGATTATTTGCTTTTTAATCGATTGTGCCTATTTTAATACGTATTTGTGACTCCTGTTTTATATTTCTTTTAATGTGTAGCATTTTAACGGTTTTTATTATTATGTTTATTTAATTTATAAATTAACTATAATTATCTGTTTTTGCCAACTTCAAAAGATTTGTCGAAAAATGAATTATCTATAGCAGGGCAAAAATAAAAAATGAAGCAAAAATAATTTATATCAAAATGATGCCGACTAAAAATGACACCTGTTAAATATGTCATCTGTCGAAAATAAGAAAAATCGATATCTGTCAAAAATAAATGCCATGGAAACAGGGAGCTTTTTTCGTATATTATTTGTTTAATTTAAAAAAAATATAAATGTGTTGTCTAATACCGAAAAAACAATTACACCATCATTGTTTATATTGTTTAACAGGTTAAATACAAATAAAAGTGTTAGTATTCTAATACATACTTTGGTAAAAATTTGTACTCAACGCGAACGTAACTAACGTAAGCGTACGCGTGACCTTTATCAAAGGGTCCCTTAATGCATAAGGTAAATGACTGCTACATTAAACGCCCTTAAATTTTAATGCTTCACCACAATCCAATATTGCAGATGCAGAAATGAAAACCAAATGTTGGTTTTTCCATCCAGCAAAACAGTAAAGGCAGGGACAGGTTTTAACATAAAAACTACAAAGGATATTTTTAAATTCTGTGTCAAATGTTGAAACGGCTTTCACACGATACGGTTTTGTCGAATGATTAAATTGTCAATTAAATTGGCTCGTAATCTAATGTCCGTCCATACCCACTAAATAAAAATGTCAATTTTAATTTGGTTTGTGTTGTTGACGAAGTCAAGCAATCACATTTAATTCTACTACATCCACAATATACGATTTGGAGGTTGTTATTGTTGTCTAATAGTTTAAATGTAAAAAGAAGGGTCTGTATTTTGAAATATCTTTGAATTATTATTTTTGTTTTTATAACCAATTTTGCATCAACTTTAAGTTTGAATTAAACAAAATATAAACAAAAGTTTGATGGCCACTCTACACCAAGAAGTTCTCATATTATCTCAGAAGACGATACAAATTAGCGGGGCCCGAAGTGATTGGGGGAGCCCGGACTGAATGGTGGGGGGAATGAAGAAACGTAAATGGAGTAATGGACTGAGGATATTTTTTTGCTCTTTAACTTTTTTAAAGGTAATTTTGAAAAGTAATGTAACTTTTTTGGGATGACTTTTTTTGGTTAATTAAGGGCCCGTAACTTTTACTTGTCCGGGGCCCGGCACGGCTCTCGGCGGCCTTGATAGTTGGTTGGTTTAGGCAGGGTTGGTCACGCAATTATGTTTGCATTGCAGCATACTGGCCTGTTGTGCTCCTTTTTCTTGTTATAGATGATGAATCAAGATTATTCTAATGTAGCCAGTACTTTTTAACACGCTTTTATTAACTTGGGTTGTAACTATCTATCTATCTATCTATGTAACGGAATCTTTGAGCCTAATTTTAACCAACTTCCAGCTATTCGATTTCTTTGAAACTTTGCACACGTGTCAAGGACCGATGAAGATGCAATAATTTAAAAACAGTATCCCGTTATCTTTTTTTGAATCGCCAGGAAAAAAATTCCATTATATTATAAAAACAACACCTAGGATGCCATCTGTTGGCAACATTTCAAACTTTGCTATTAAATGAAGAAGACATTTTTTAGTTTTTACACAATTTGGTTAGTTGCACCATGGGTGTTCAATTTTTATGAACAATAAAAATATAGGGTTAGTTGCACCATTAGTTCAAGGATTCCATAATAAAAATTACATTATGTGTAATGTATACATAATACATAATGTGCAATTAATAAAAATTAACATTCTTTTTTGGATCGCCAGGAAAAAAATTTTTCCTTTATATTATAAAAATATAAAAACAACACCTAGGTTGCCACCTGTTGGCAACATTTCAAACTTTGCTATTAAATGAAGAAGAAATTTTTAGTGGGTTGCAATATATTGGCAACGGTCCAAACATTGCCTGGATTGCCATCTGTTGGCAAAATTTCAAACTTTGCTACTTAATGAAGAAGAAATTTTTAGTGAGTTGCAATCTGTTGGAAAAATTTTAAAATTTGCCACTCTTGTTCATTAAAAAATTTTTCGCCATTTTGTCAAGAGTAGCAGAAACTAAAAAATGAAAAATAATTAATAGTTTAAAAAAACTAAAAAAACACGCTTTTATATGCAACCGAACTAAAAATTAGAAAATAATTTTTCATTAAAAAAAATATTGTCATTTCATAGTAAAAAGCGTGGGGTGATAAATATATTAAATGTTATAATTATTATATTTGCAAATATCTATGATGGAAAAGTTATGAAAAAATAGTAAAATGCACCCCACGCTTTTTACTATGAAATGACAATATTTTTTAATGAAAAATTATTTTCTAATTTTTAGTTCGGTTGCATATAAAAGCGTGTTTTTTAGTTTTTTAAACTATTAATTATTAACTAATATATTACATGATGTAAATAAATGTTATACTGTATCAGCAATATTTAAAGGTATATCGCCCAATAAAGCAACAACAAAGGAAGCATGATTAGTCATACTACCCGGAATGTTAACATGCGGGCATTCAAGTTAGACCGCCTCCTTTCCACACATTGCCTATGAACGACTTTATTTAGCTGATTTTGTATAATTTAAATTGGTCATTATGTGGCTAATTTTGAATCAAAAAGTTTATTTTAAAGTCGCCTAAAAACGTGTTTATTGACATAAGATGATAAAGTTTACTTTATTACTTTGTTTAAAAAACTAATTTGAAGAACTAAAAAAAAAAATTCTGGTCAAAGAGTGTTTTATGTATTACATTCTAACTATGTTTATGTAGCATGTCTTATACCAAAAGTTAACAATGATTGAAGAAATTTACCATCAATTTCTTTTAAACTTGTGAAGACATGGTTTAAAATTGAAGACCTTAACTTCAAAAGGATCTAAGTGCCAAAAATGCGAAAAATTATAATTTTTCGCTTAACAAGATTTTATATACAATGCTTAACGATATTAAGAGGGTTCTATATGTCATAGATAAAAACCCACTTCTAAAAGGTAGGGATATTCATAGCGTATCTTATGTGCCATTACAGAGATCATTCAATGTTTTTAACTTAAAACTTTTGAATACCTAAATGAAACATAGACCCGTTTGAATTTAAGGTCTTCAATTTACGGATTTATGTTTACGGAAAGTGAATAAAAATGTCGATATTTGTTTTTGAATGGTTATATTAGATAGATTTCTAATGTGAAGTCGTAAATAAACACAATATTTTGCGCTTACATTGCAAACGCTGGCTGGTATAGGGAAAAGGTAATTGTTTTACTACTAATTTAACGCGTGCGAAGCCGCGGACAAAAGCTAGTTTTAGAATACGAATTTAAAGAAAAACATTAGATGTCGCGTCTTTTTTGACCTGACAATGTCGTCTTTTGATAAGCTAAAGTGTAACGGTGCTGGTGCTTTTCAGTTTATTGTAATGTTGAACAAAAACCTAATATTTAGGTAATAATTTAGGATATACTTATAGATAATTGGTAAAATTAGTAGTTCTCGAAGATAGCGCCGCGGCGCCTCGGGAGCGCAACAACGGGTAATCGGGAGCGGCGCTCCTAACGACAGAGATGTGAAGCACATGCATTATACATTGTCTTTACATGTAGTACTTTCTTGAACACGACATTATACATAGTGCTAGTGAGGGCGCCCTGACAAAATAGTAAACCTGTTAGTGCGCCGCACACTGAAAAAGTTTGGGAATCCGTGATATAAATAATGCCTAAATTTATATTTTAGTGGAAAAAAGTAAGTTTTTGCGCCAAAGCAAAACCAAAATTTTAAAATTTTAAAGCAGATCATTTTGCCTCCCCTGGAAATAAGCCGCCTGACTGCCTTTTCATATTAGCGAAAGACGGAACACGGGCGACGGACCAACGCTATCGAAGTGTATGGAGTCAAATGAAACCTTTTATACGCAGGAACTGATGAAAGTCGGCAAACTCAAAGGCTTCGTATAATTTTTTTATCTCACTGTCCGTCAAAACCGGCTTAGTGTGTAAAGGCGCTGAGGTGGTCGCCTCACCGGCTCACCCCTCGGGCCGGCCTTGTAATTCTTCTTCCTATAATCAGATCTAGCAGATTCCTGCCAATATGTTTATGCGGAAAAGGGTTTGTGACATTGCAGTTTTATATTATCTGTAAGGTTGTTTTCTTCTCTTCTCCACAACGTGTGCATGTTGTCGGACCAAGCCACTTGTCATAACTAAGTGCGCCCCAAAAGGAGGTCATTGTTCGTTAGTTCTAAAGTTAAATTATAGTTACTAAATATACAGGGTGGCCATTTAAAAACAAAATCGAGGCAACTTTGGGTACTCCCGGTCATTCACGAAAAAATGCTCAGACACATCACTTCTCCAATTTAGGAGAAAACACCCCTTTTTCTTGGAAGTGTCCCCTAGCGTTTTCATTGCATGTCTTTGACCATGGTATATATGCCAACGGCCTAGATGTTTTTTTTTTGGGAGCATCTACGTATTTTCTTTTTATCGTCTGTTTTGATAGTCTAAGGACTGGTTCTGGACTGTTAAACTTTTAAGATTACTCAGCTCTTGGTAAGTTATCCGCTATATCATTGCCTCTACTTTTGAGTGTCCAGGATCTCAGAGAAGTCGGTGTGGCAGTGCCGGATCAAGCGTGAAGTCGTGAATCGATCGCTTCAGCGCTATGATGGGGGGTGCAAAAATAGGGTTACAAGAAAGTACAAGTAGGTTTTTGTATATTGTTATGTACTGGTACATATGAAATGGATGGTTTATTGAAGGGCGCAATTTTAAAGATAATACCTTTTTTTTGCTATTCACTTTTAATTTTGACTAGTTTTTCTTTAATCAGAGTAATTAGAGGCGTAAAAGGGCGCGATTGTGAAAGTGACGACCTTTTTTTTGCTCTTTAAAATTTTCTGGGTGCCAAAGTAAGTTCGCTTGACTTAAAAAATACCTTGATTCGGCACTGGTTTCTGGCGGCAAGTTCTATTAAATTGTTTAGGCACTGATTTTGGAATTGACACAATGGGAATTCAGGGCTTTTAGAGCAGACTGACTGTCGAAGAGAATGCTAGTGTTATGGTTGTAATATGCCCTTTTTACATTTACTTAAGCACATAGAAGCAGCAAGCTGAGCAGAAATGTTTGCTTAAATGACAGACTTCTGCGCTGCCTAGCAAATTACCACCACCTACTCCAACATTTGTCTTTGTACCATCGGTGTACCAAACCAGGCTTATCTCAAGTAATGGAGGGGTTTCCTTTGTTCACATTTTAATGGTAATGATTTTTGTTTACTTAAAAAAGTAAAACGTGTTATAAGAACATAAATTTTAAATTTAACGAATATTGATATAACAGTTAATTGCAAGTGTGTCCAATAGAACATAATATGTGTGTCATGCATCTGATTACATACGGTTTGAGTGAATAATTAAGAAAAATCCAATATTCTTAATCCAAAAACAATTTCGAAGTTAACTGCGAACATAATGAACATTTTATTGGCGCCATAGATCGCGCCAAAGCAATTTGTTTATAGTTACACAACATAGGAAATTTTCTCGGATCATAAAAAGTGTATAACTTTAAGTAGTTACTAGAGTAGAATGAACACATTTACAACCTTGGGGAAGTCTATTATTAGTTTTTTAGTTTACATTTCTATATACTTATGTAGAATTCCAATCGATACACTAAACTATCTATAGCCGATATATAAAGAGTAGTATGTAATGGTAATAGTCTAAGATCCGATTCCTCTGTTAACTGGATAAAAACTGTTTTATACCAAATATAGTATTTAAACAAAGGTATCACAATTGGGTTGCCTAAAAATTATGGTCAAGGCTATTTTAATTTAAATTAACTAAACAACCTCAACATTTTTCACACAACCTGTATAATGGCAAATCCTATTTTTCAAAATACATTAAATACATACATACTTAAAATTTTTAAGGCTAGTTAATAAAATATGTATGTTTAAATAATACAGAATGTACCAAAAATTTAATAATATTTTAATAATAATTTTTATAAAATTTAGTGATATATTAGTACTGTCATGTAGAGTAAAAAACTTCCATTATACGGGGTGTTTCAAAACTTTGAGGTTAGCTATTTAATTTAAATATAGTCTTGACAATATTTTTTAGGCAACCCTGCAGCAATACTTTTGTTTAAACACTATATTTAACTTAAAATAGTTGTTAAGAATTTTTAAGTTAAATAAAAAAAAACATTTATGATTACCGCAAGATGGCAGTAATTCAAGTTCGAGTTACCGAGAGGTGGCAACACTGTAAAGAAAGGATCTTCCGATCAAAAAGTAACAGCAAGTAAGTCAATTTTACTATGCTCCTTTTCATTTTCCCAAGAATCGGGGTATTTTTTAAAGTAGCAATCATAAAACTTATAACAAAATATTATACAGTCCGCGCTCATCATTTTAAACAATAGTTTTTATCCGGTAAAAATATGGGTGCAGGTCGCTTCCTATTCGGATCTTAAACTGCAATGAAAGTAAAACAATTCTTATATCTCTGGTAATATAGGTTTAAAAAAAAGCGTTGGAACAAAAGTTGTTTGGTTAAAAATTGAAACTTCTTTGAAAAATTGCATTAAAAATTATTTATGTCCTGTATTTTTATTAATCTTTATTATCGCATGTAGCATTTCATAATAACATGTAAACTTTTCTTTCTATCCAGTTTCTTCAGCTACTTTCTAATCCTACTATCGGATACGATACTGGATACGATTATCGAAAGGTCGACTGATTATAAGTTTAGCAGACTTGTTATATATTTTGATTTTGGGTATATTATTTTTGTTTTTTTGAATTAATAGGAAATTGTTTAACGTATGTATGTTTTGTTTCACAGTTTTTTTAACTCAATTATTTTGCATCTTGTTTCATGTCATATGCAATTTGTCTGCACTCACGCATAAGAACATTTTAATTACATTCTCAGTACACACACTAATAACAGCCTACATACTGTTGTAGTGTTGCATAAAGTCCCTATTAAAACAATAAAAAGTAATCCCAAGAACAAGTTAATTTATTAAAAATTATTGAAATATTCATTTTCCGAGTCGCGATTTATCGAGCGGTTTATTTATATTAAATTAATTTTTAGTAGTTCATAGGCAGGGCCCTAGGCTGAAATAATTGTTGAAGAGAAAAAAAGGGTCACACCTTTTTTACATATCAATCATGTCAAATCAAATTAGTCTTAAAAACCGAGTCCTTGTACTTGAAGACCAAAAAAAAGGTCTTCTCCTTTGTCACAATTACAATCATGGAGGAAGAAAAGTCCTAAACCAAGTTCCCTGTGTGGCGCCTATTTAGCCTAGTGAGCCTTGGTAATGTAATACGGCACTGTGCATAGGTTTAGATAGGCAGCAAGCTTCTTGGAGCTTGTACGCAAGGCATCATTAGCCTGTGAGTAATTGGATGATACTTTATCGGGTAGGTACACTAAAAGTACGAAAAACGGGACCGCTTTGGCCCTGGTCTCGAGGTATAGAAAGCTGACCCTATTGCGCCCTATTGAGCCCTATTTACCCCTATATTCGGTCGCCTAAAACAAAATAATAAAAAAAATAAACTAAAAACTTTACTTCAAAGTGTTCTCAAAAAGTGAAAAATTTAAGGTTGAAAAATCCGCTTATCTTACAAACTAACTTAATGTTTTTGATTTCAAATGATCTAGCACCGAGATATGATAGTCGTCGCAATTAATTTTTTAACAGGCTCCGAAATAACTACTGTTTTTTCCTTTTTTTTAGAATTTTTTTCTAACAGTTGTACACAATATTTTTCTTGTTATACTTTAATGTACCATTAAGGTAAATAAATAAATGTTAAATGTGTCGTCAAAAACAAATTATTAACATGTTACTTTTTGAGCATAAATTAAACCCTGTATATATATAAACCCCCTGTATATATATATATATGTATATATATATATATATGTATATATATATATATATATATATATATGTATATATATATATATATATATATATATATATATATATATATATATATATATATATATATATATATATATCTGTAGTTATCTAGATTATAAATTTCTTAAGATACGTTTTGTAATATTTTATTCATTGAAAAATAAATCAAAAGAGATTTATGTAGGTAATAGAATAATGAATAAAATAATTAAATGTTATAAAATAAGCTTTACGACCATCTGTAATGAAATAAATAAAAAAATGTGACAGATGATGAGAAGAAATGTTTTTAAGTGAAAGTTTTGCGCAATGTCAGATCAACCATAATGACTATTACGTACATGAAAAGTCAAAAACCCGTTGTTGCTAAATTGAGAAAGTGATATAAAGATTTAAACAAGGTGTTGTAATATCAAAAATCTATCGAGGCGGAAAAACTCCTTTGAAGGACATCTGAGTTTAAGTGAATCCTAAAAATAAATCGGAATAGTTGTTTTCTAGAACTTTCCTTGATAGAACAAATTTTGGAACAAAACCCCGAATGGCAAAACCAAATACATATAATTATTTTTCAAATCTTTTGTATAAAGCGTGGTAAAATTTCACTTTACCACATTGCAAATCTGCTACAGGTGCAGTACACCTTTAAAATTTCCATTTTGCACAGTAAAGTCACATAAAATTCTAAGCAAATTATACAGGGTGTCCGCTAATTATTGGTTTACAGAAAAACAACCGATTTCTTATGCCAAGTTATTCAGATTTAACTAAACTAACTTATATTCAAAGGTTGATAAAAAAAAGGCACGGGATGTTAAAGGGGACAAAATATATTTTTTCGATATTATTTCTTACGGTTCGAATATTGTAATGAAACTCGTAGTACAGGAAATTAAGCTAAAAAAGCTAAAACCTTGCAATTCTTTGGTCCTGCATAGATTGGCTTGAAATTTTAACAGAAGGTAGAAAATAGTCCAAACATCAAAATTTATATCGATCCCAAGGGCGCCAAAACCTTGGGGTATTTTTTTTAAATAATATTTAATCACAAAAATGATCAAAAAGTTATTTTAAGGTAAAATGCTCAATACATTTTTTTTGAAAAACTAATATTTTTCAAGTTATTCGCGATTGAAAGTAACAATTTTTTGATGAAAGAATCGACGTTTTTTATGCGTTTTTGCGAATAACTAGAAAGTTATGCATTAAAAAAGAGATATCATGCAAAATTGTCGGTTTTGAAAAACAAACAAAATTATTTTATTATAATTTTCCTACGACCAATACAAACCGAGATACGGCGTCTTTAGGTCGGGCCATACATAACAGCACCGAGCTCGGTTTCACAGTGATAGAGGAAAGTGGGGCAAATTAATTCGGAAAAATTCAAAAGCACTTTTCATGCCCTTAAAAATATAAAAATCATTTTTGTCAAACTAAGTATATTGTTGTATGTATATACAGCTCGTAAAGGCAACAAATAGATTCTTCATGTACTTCGACTAGACCGAAAGGTATGTTGATCTTTTGTACCCATTAGCTGCCAAGGTATTTTAACAAGATAGAGAAGATAAATGCTGCATTAGGGAGGCTTAGTACTGCCTGTACTATGAGGCACGGTACAGCTAACCAGTGGTCAGTAACTAACACACCAATTTATCTAGGCCTTTTGTCCAATGCATCAAGTTAATTATAACACTTGCTGCACGATACAGTGACCAGTCTTTCGGAGGATAATTATTAGGGTTTTTTTCCTTAATTTTTTCATAGAAAACATTGGGTACTGACCTTATTTTGATCATAACTCACTAATTTTTTTTCCTAATAAGACTTCTTAATAAAGAAAAAAGGTCTGATTATGCGCTTTAAAAAAGATTCCATGTGTTTTCCTCGAAATACGCAGCATTTTCCTGTTTTTTGACTTTAAATCTATCCATTTTTATATTTGACGAAAAAAGCTAACCATGAACATGCCGTATCTCGGTTGGTATTGGTCGTAAAAAAATATTAACAAAACAATTTTATTTGTTTTTTTAAAACTACAATTTTGCTCTTCACAATTTTTAAAATAAAATGCGTAATTTTTGAGTTATTCGCACAAAACTCGTTAAAAAACGTCGATTTTCTCTTGGAAAAACTATTACTTTCAATCACGAATAACATTATGAAAAAAATTTCATAGAAACATAGGTCCGGAAATGCTTTGTTTCTAAGATGCAGGGTGGTAAACTAAAAATTGAAAATTGTTTTTTTTTAATATCTTAAATATGCTTTATTCGATTTTAATAAAATTAAAATATTATTGACAAGCAAATGTACGCCACTGGCTTTTTGTAACTTTTATAATTTTTCCGAATGAAACACACCTTATCAAAACTTTTTGTTTCTTTATATTTTTACGTAGCTTGCTTAGTTTTCCAGTAAACAAATATAAAATCCGCTTAACTGCATAATCTTGGCCTAAAAACATTAGGGCGTTTTTTTCTTTTAAAAATTAGGTGTTATTATTCTTATAAGCAATTAGATAACAACAACAACAAATACTTAATTAAATAACGTTTATATCTAGGTTAACAAATTTTACTTAAAAACACGTTTTAGAATTTTTAATTTGTTTAAAAAGTTTGACACCCTGTATCATGAAAACGAAAAATTTGAGGACCTATGATAATATGATTTTTTTGTTTCAGAAAAATGGCTCAGAAATACGTCCTTAAATTTTTTTATCGCAGTTAAGGAACACCCTGTATATTAACTGGAGGGCAATACCTAGACTACTCCAAATTTTTCTAAAACGTCGCAATAATTAATTTTCAGGGTAATTACACAAGTGCATCAAAATTGTCGATAATTTTGCTTTAAAGCATATTGCCAAAATGTGAAAATGGACAAGAGTAGTTTTTAAAAGGCAATACACTTGAAAGCTAAATTATCTAATTATTTTGATGCACGAGTGTAATTTAGGGAAAAAATTACTCGAAGAAAGTGAAACTATTATATGAAGAAATAATAATAATAAACAACTCTACAGATTTAGTGCCAAAACGAGACATTTTTATAAAAAAATGTTTGCAAAATTTATGAAATGCCAACATTGACAGTGCAATTTTCGATTTCTGCTATGCAATTATCGCTGTAATCAAGCGATAATTGTCGAGTAGACAAATGGGTGAGTGTTATTTTCGGGAGTATTACACAAGTGCATCAAAATTATCGATAATTTTGGAATATGGGTGCTGGGCGGGGTAAAATAGTTAATGTTTGTCAAAATCACATACAAAATTAAGTACAAATTTTTTTTCCGAATATTTTTGTTCAAAAATGGAAAAATTAAGAAAAAAATTAAAATATAAAATTTATAACCTCAAATTGACAAAAAAAAAAAAGGTTAAAGAAACGTCATTTATAGCAAGTAAAATATGAAGAGCATTTGGAAACATCGAAAATATGTGAATAACTTTCAAAAAATTACAATTTTTCTTTTTACAAAAAAATACCCAATATTTTATAACATTGCCATTATATTATAATCAAGAACAAATAGGAGTTATCATGTAAGCCAAAAAATCATAAAAAGAAACCGTATACAGCATAATTATCTCTTTTTTTTTTCGAAACGTTTCGGAAAACAGGGTTAGTAGTTATTTATAGTAAAAAATAAATAAATAGGTACATTTTTATAATAAGTGAAATGGCAATAATATAACACTTCAGAAGACATTCCTCAGGTAATAGTTAGGAAAAGTTTGTGTCTTATTTTCATGTTTTGATTTCTCCTAAGAGTTGGTAAAGGTTAGTTAGTAGTTATTAAAAGCTTTTAGAAACACATAACGAATATATTTTTAATTTCAAACTGAAAAATTATTAAAATCTGTTCATCCGTAAAGTATGCTGGAAATAATACCTTCTTTGAATAAATTAATTCTTAATTATCTTATTTTTTATCTGGATGGTCTAAGGTCTAAAGTACCATGGATGTCCTAAATGAAAACATTTACGGGACTACAGGACAGAAAAACAACTATACTAATCTCTGACGGAACATAAGAGCGTCTTGTTTTGCAAGACCTACCAAGGAAAGGCAGGGCCGTATTATCCATTAGGCTAACTAGGCTACAGCCTAGGGCGCCATGAAGAAAATAGGCGCAAGACAGGAAAGTAATACGCGCTAGACATGGGAGTTTTCTAAAAAGTTTAGGTTGAGTGTGGATTTTAGGTGACTAATTTCTCTGTGAATAAGGTGCTTTGGAATGAAATAGACAAATAGGCGTGAAAAGGAGGGAATGTCCGTTTTTTTTGCTCTTTAAATTTTTTTTGTTAATACGGCCCTGAGGAAAGGATAAGTATAGACAGACTGTATTTTAACAGCTTACAACACAGTACATTTCCCATGCATTTTAGTATTAATACCCGTACCGCAACTATATTTTAACCATAGGAAAATACACCAATTACCAGTTAGTTATTAAACAAAATTTATTATTCCTAAATGTTGTTAAACAGTTAAAAACAAGAAAAACCTGTACTAGATAAGGTAATGAGGAAAAATAATACGTTTCCTCAACTACATTTAATTTTGTTTCTGTGTTCAGCTATAAATTATTACGCAAAAATGTTATAGAAAGGCAAAAACATAGTAAGATACCATTTAAAATTAATTATAGTACTTGTTGGTTGCGACTAACAAGTTTTCGTATTAAAATATCATATTTTATTATACCTGCCTCCCTGTTATTCAGGTAATTTCATATCATATACAACGCCTATTCGTTGGAAATAATACAGGTTAACTAGCCTACTGCAAATTAATTTTTAAAAGTGGGTTAAGTTGTATAAATTAATCTACAAAATTCACCTTATTTTGGATCTATAGTACAGAATTATAGTAAACTAGATTTCCATAGTGGCAATCAACAATAATTATAGAAGGTGACTCTTTATTAGAAAATTACATTTACCCATTTATCTACCCGACAATTATCGCTTGATAACAGCGATAATTTCATAGTAGAAATCAAAAATTGCACTGTCATGTGTTTAATTGTTGAATTTGACAATCACATCCTAACAACAGCTTTGTTTATTTAGTATGTCAGTTTGGCATTTCATAAATTTTATGATAGTTTTACTTTCTTCGAATAATTTTCTCCCAAAATTACACTCGTGCATCAAAATAATCAGATAATTTAGCTTTCAAGTGTATTGCCTTTTAAAACTACTTTCGTTCATTTTCTAACCTTTACCAACTCTTAGGAGAAATCAAAACATGAAAATAAGACACAAACTTTTCCTAACTATTACCTGAGGAATGTCTTCTGAAGTGTTATATTATTGCCATTTCACTTATTATAAAAATGTACCTATTTATTTATTTTTTTACTATAAATAACTACTAACCCTGTTTTCCGAAACGTTTCGAAAAAAAAGAGATAATTATGCTGTATACGGTTTCTTTTTATGATTTTTTGGCTTACATGATAACTCCTATTTGTTCTTGATTATAATATAATGGCAATGTTATAAAATATTGGGTATTTTTTTGTAAAAAGAAAAATTGTAATTTTTTGAAAGTTATTCACATATTTTCGATGTTTCCAAATGCTCTTCATATTTTACTTGCTATAAATGACGTTTCTTTAACCTTTTTTTTTTTTGTCAATTTGAGGTTATAAATTTTATATTTTAATTTTTTTCTTAATTTTTCCATTTTTGAACAAAAATATTCGGAAAAAAAATTTGTACTTAATTTTGTATGTGATTTTGACAAACATTAACTATTTTACCCCGCCCAGCACCCATATTCACTTCCCGGTCCCGCAAGTTTGTTAAGTTATAATTAATTAAAAACGGGATCTTTTGGATCAGCGCCACTGGTGTTTTATTTAGAAATAGATCTAAAATCAGTGAGTATTACTTATTAAAAAAAACATAAAAACGGCAGAAAACCACTTTTGGCACTGTTAACGAAATTGAAACGCATTCAAGAACGTATAAATAAATATGGTATTCCCCTAAGAAAATGTTACATACAGTGCATTCCAATTAAAACTACCCCCTACATTAAAATAATTTTATTTTCATATTTTAAAAACTTAATAAGTTATAGGGAAACCACCGACTAGAGACACGCACTATTTAGAGTACCAAAATTTTCTCGATTTCGCGATTTTAAAAATCCAAAATCTTTCAAAGAGAGAATTTGAAACCCTGTAAAATGAAGTATCACTTAACCCTCTTCCAATTTAAACTCTTTGACGTTTGTGTTGGGGGCGGGAGAGATAGATAACCCTGAACAAGTAAAAAGTGTACAAATGACGGAATTATATGGGGTGGCTCGTTTTTATTGGAATGCTCTGAATACATATTACACATAATATGTCTTATGTTTTTTCTTCGTTTAAAATAATTTTCGTTTATGTTTTTTAGGATATATTTTTTTAATTTAGGGAGAGCCACAGAAATACTTTTTTCAGTTCTGGTTGAACGACATTCGTATATAGCCTATAAAAAGTGATCGAAGATGATTATATAAATCTTGCAATATGGTTGTTTACAATTTATTTCAATCATTAATTAACACATTATTTTTATTTTGGTTACCTCTGTGACGGCTAATTAACTTTCATTCCGCAAAAGCCAAGAAAAAATATTTTTATTTTACAAAAATTGCGTGATCTGGTTAGTAACGGCTCTTTAATCTGATCACGTTGGCTTCCATTTAATTCTGGCCAGGTTTGTTCGTGCATTTGTTAACTTTTACCGAAATTGGTGGTTTTTGGTTGTATGGTCTATGCCTTTGTAATGTTTATGTCATATTCTATTAGTTAGTAGTCAAAATTGCGTTTATTGTGTAATGTATTAGGTCCCATGCGTACCCAAAAGAAAATAAATAAGATAGAAACAAAATTTATATTTTTATATTCTTTACCATGTTATTCGTTTTGTTTTTTAATTTCGTGCATAATTTTCTTCTTAATTTTGAATAATTTAATTAGTACAAGTTTTTGGGTTACTCGCTAGGTATGCAAGAAGGTAACATATAAAATATACAGGGCCCCAATTTTTGACTTAGTGAGAAGTAATTTCTGATAGAAAAGGAGTTCTGTTTGCCTCTTTCTGTTACAATCAAAAGTAGGCATTTTAAAAAGAGATGGGGAAACTCTTTCCTTCAGAAATTTCTACTTCCAAAGTCGAAAATCGTGCGTCAGGTGTGACGTCGACCATAGGGAATTGAAAGTAAATATTCGAACTGAAATGTGTGTTGTTCGCGTCGTCGTCCAACGAATGGTGGAAGCGGTGGCCCTGGAAAGCCCCTCACCTCGTTTTACTCAAATCAGCGCGCTCTTTGCAGCGGTGAATTGCGGGAGAGTACATAGAAGACTGGTGGAAGGGATTTAAAGCATGCATTTCCTAATGATGGCGGTTTGATTTCCATACCGGTATAGTGTCCGGATTTCGTTGCAATGCCGGGATATCTTGGGTATTACTACAGGAAGAGACTTGTGATTTTCGCGAACTGTTGCTACTTTTTTATGAAACAAAAGGTGAGACTAAAATGGCCCTCTTCATTTTTGGCATACAGGGCGAAATTTTTTCTCTAATTTTTGGACTTCCTTCGTATTTTACCTTGTATTGTTACTTTCAAGAAATGTAAAACTGATGTTAGTAGACATTTTTACGTAGAATGTAGTGGTATGGTTGATTTTTTTTTAAATTAATTATTTATCTAGATATAAACCAAACATACGATTTTTCTAATGGAACCCCCTGTACGTTTTTAATTAATAAATTGTGGCGAATAAAAGCTTTTTAAAAATATACAGACTGTCCAAGATGTGCGTTTACAAGAGGACAAATCGACCAACAATTTAATTTTTCTAAAAAAGTTAATCTTCATAAATATTTTTGCTTGTTAAAAAATGGGATTTACATGGAGGAAATGTTGATTTTGTATACAGGGCTAGTTAACTTAAAAAAAAAATCTCCAAGAGTAAACACCTTAATTTTTATTTTTAAGCAAAATGTCATTAGAAAAATTTATTTAGAATAATGTTTACTTTTGATCATATAATAATGGCGATGCTATAAAATATTTGGTATTTTTTTTGTAAAAAACAAAATTTGTAAAGTAAAATATGTAAATCAAGCATAAACCCACCGATACGCACATTAAAATTACGCGCAAAAAAAATATGTTGGCTTAATTTTTAACAGAATAATTAAGTTAAAACGAGTTATAAACTTTTTGTGAAATCCTTTAAATTCACACTAGTTATAAAGCAACTATTACAGTTTATTTCGTATTTATAAACCCTCAGTACCGGTATTAAACTAAAATAAAAACCAGAAAATAACAGACACCGTATGAACACAGAACCCCATGAGATTTTTAACTCAGGTGACAGTTGCTTTTCTGCTGATGGGTTTTACGTCGAAAGCTAGGAAAAGGTGAGCAGGAGATTTTAAATCTTGGCATTTACCTTCTTGCAGTCAATCCGGATAAGCCTTTATCCAGTCCCTTTTTAAAAGTTGTTTTCTTCTGTTTATTTAAAAAATAAAGACAATTTGTTTAACCTGTAATAATCTAATAAATCTATTTTTGTTTGCGTCCAGCTGAAATACCCTAACTAATTTTATTTATATTTTAATATACCCGCGAAAAACAGACATAGGATATTAAAACCATATTATTATATTACCCATATGGTGTTGGATTTCGCAGAACAACTGTATAGAAAACGAGAAGCTATGCATACAAAAAACCTGTCATGTACGACAAGATCAAGTACTGCCGTGGTTAATAAATTGCAGAGGTACTCCAATAATTATTTTTTTTAACATTCTAAAGGAAATGTATTAATTGCGCTTACTCTTGGTGTTCTTATGAGGGTTTGTTTTATTACCTACATGTGCCTCTCTTACACATATTTTTTATAGACTAAAAATTACTCTTTGAATTAACTTAAATAGGTACCACTGCTTCTGCAACATACTAACATACGAAATTTTATAACAGAACATTTTAAAATTCAATAATGTCGTGAAAACATTGTTTAAATTCCGCGTGACATCACAAAGCTTAATTAATTGTTGTTTACAATTTTAATGTTTGATTATTATAATGATTTGCATGCGGCACTGTCCATTCGAGATTGGAGAATCGGCCCACAGTGGTTTAAGAGCAATGCAAAATGTAGCATCTAATTCCATATAGAACAAGTAAAAGATGTAATAACAGATACTGCACTACATTGATTTTTCTGATTTAATATTTTCGCTAACTAGGGTTGCCACCTTTTATTGTCAATGACCAGAAGCTTCTAAGAAAAAAGCGGTTGTGGAAAAGGGATATTATAGAACTAAAAGTGTTCAATGTTCCGGGGGTAGGGGCGGAAGGGGTAAAGGGGAATGCGCTGTATACTGCATTTTTTCCTTACAAATAAACGCGAAATAAACGCGTCTTACCTACACATATTACATCAGTGGCGTACCGTAGAAAACTGGCGTGGAAGAAGTTGCTTTAGCAATGCCCTTTACGTGAGAAAATTTTAAAACCTAATAGGCAAAAAGAGAGCTTTACTTTAACAGTTACTTTATGTTTTTTTAAAGTGGTTTTTATTTTTTTCGCTATTTGCAAGACACTTAAAAATTTAATTTAACACGTAGTTCCGCTTTTATAGTATTTCTATCCTTAATCGGTTTGCCAGTCCAAAGATTTGATGTTAAATTAAAAATCCTTTCAGGATATAAACCGAAATAGATAACATTTTTGCCAAGGTCACCTTTTTGCTCAAAGTTTCAAAATTTAATTTGTTTTTATCAGAAATTTTGGCTTTTTAATCGGGATAAATTATTATTTGTCCGGGAATCGGAAGAATAGGTGCCGAGACCGGGAGAGGTGGCAACCCTATCGCTAAGATGCATGATCACTGATGTGCATTCACTGTCCAGCGTTTAGATGATAAACGTGACTTTTTTACTATGTGAATAAAAGATAAGCGAGTATTTTTGAGGTATATTTACTGTTTTCCCAAAATGATTGATAGCAGAGAATGCGATTGCAGTCACATCCTTACAATTTAATGAAGAATATACTTATAATTAACGTACTCGTCTCATACTTTAAATTTATTTTTCTTAAGAATTTATTAATATTTACTGAAAAGAGAAGAATTAGAATTAAAAATTAAAGATTATTTTTTTATAAATTGATGAAATAGAAGTAAAATTCTACCAATTAAATACATGGCGTGTTTTTTTAACATTTGATCAAACCTCTACTTAGGTTTGTTTTTCGATATTTACGTAGACTTGTTCTAGTGTATAACCCAAAGTTAGATACTTAAACATACATGAGTATATTATATAAAAAAAGTTGTTAATTAGTAACTATTCACATACGTATTTCAAATAAAAAAAATAGTTTTGTCCTAAGACCACAAATGAAAATGAAGTAAAACGCACTTCCTCCTCCTTTAGAAAACGAATAATATCACACACGTGTTGGAATCTACTTTTTAACACTAGTGTTGAAAAGTACATATGGCGGATGCTTAAATTTCGTTAAATAGTAATTTATGTAACAAGTATAAGTGATACTTTTTACGAATGGGAAGTTGGACAGCGGCAAACCCATGAGTAAAAAAAGAGAATTCAATCCATATGCATATGTTACATACTATATTTTTTCCACGACCGTATAAAAATTTCCCAAAATACCATTTTATAAATGTTTTATTTATCTAAACCTATTCATTTTAATTTTTGCAGCACAGTCATTATATTGCAGCAAATCACAGCCTCCTTATTTTTTAAGAGACAATTATCCTTTTTATAACTATTCATTTATTATTTAATTTTAGAAAATTGTATGTACTTACTTTTTGTAAAAATAATACTAAAACAGTATAAATTCCTTTTCAATTTCTTAGTCATTCAAATTCATTATTACTATTAATTTTCAAAAGTTTCTATTAAATTTGTTTGCAAACTGACAAATTTTAAAACTAGTGACACATGAACTAAAAGAAATAATGACAAAATCAAAGGTAACTTGACCGTTTGGTTTCAATTGATGTCGCGCTTACTGTTACATTGCATAAACTGATATTTAAGTTTATTGTAGTAGGCATTGAAACAAAACACTAATTCAAAGTGTGAAAACAAGCTTCGAGGTGTTAAAAAAGTTAATTTTTTTAACAGTTTATGTAGTGTACTAGAATGGAGTACTTTAACTTCATTTTAACAATTAAAAAAGTAGCATTTTTTCTAACGGTCGTGAAAACAAGATATTTACAGTGTATTTTTGCGACTTACCAGTGCCAATACACATTATCTTTTTTTTTAATTATATTAATTTTAGTTTTATGTTTAAGGGTTTATTAGGTTATAGACATTATTTTATAGCAAATGCTTTTAATAATATGCAACCCATTAAACACATGGAAGTGCCTAAAGCTCCGAATGCGGGACTACCCACAAAACTCAGGCTGTTTTTCTTTTTTTTTTCCTAAATAATGCATCTCTTGTTATAAAAAGGTTAAGATCTGGTAAGATAAAAATGGAGTTGCCATTAAACCACAGTTGAAATTTTTAAAATTTAATTTATTCCTTTTGGGACTGTAAGCTCTACTTATTATTATTCAGAAATGCATATCTATTTGGTGTTTTGTTTAGTGATGAGGTATTTTCACGTAATTTAAAAACCCTAATAAAGAAATAACAGTGCATGCACTTTTGTAAGGTAACTAAAATTAAATTTTAAAATACATGCTTTTAGATACAATTAAAGGTAATTTCTTTATTTGGATTTTATGGAACTGGCCTTGATTTACGTCTAATTAGTATCTTGTCTGTGTTTAAATTAGTGATATTAAAAAACTAACTTAGGATTTTTGGTATATAAATATTTTTTGGTCGTAGGAAAAATATTGTACATGACTCGTGCCGAAAGTGATTTTCACACTCATGGTATTGTCGAACTCGGCTATCGCCTCGTGCGATAACAGTCCCATTCGTGTAAAATATATCACTTTCGACACTTCTTGTTATATAATATACCATTTTCTGCTCGTATGCGAAAAAGTTCACAATAAATCCTATAATTAGAGATCAATATCTGTACTTCTTTTAATAATTTTAAATAACTATTTCATTTAAATAAAATTGTATATATAAACCAATAAAATAAGTCCGTGGGGTTTTATATTTTCGTAAAAAAAAGCGTTGAGATGGTATTCGAGGTGTTTGGTGGAAAATTGGTATATGTAACATTTTGTTAAAATGAGAGATAAGTGCAGCAATCTTTTAATTAAATTTATATTAAATGTATATGTTACGCCGAATTTGTGTAATTGCCGATTTTATGTATTTAGTGAAATTAAAATTTTGCTTAATTTGTGAAATAGGCTGTTCTGTCACATTGGGGTGTCATGGTTAGTTCTGGTTAGTTGTTATTAGTGGTTATTATTATTATTATTTTTTATTAAAGCGAATTAGAACAAAATAATTTATCTAACCAGAGAATTAACCATCCCCACCTTAATGCTACATTTTTATTTACTGCTTATTTTACGAATTAAGCACAATCTGCCAAATACATGAAATTGGCAATTACACAAATTTGGCGTAAGATATACATTTATATTTCTTAGGATGTAATTTGTATTTATGATTATTACGTATTATATTTTTTTGTATTTTATTATTAACAATTAACTGATGTCTTAAATGGAGCAATAATTTCTAATTGTCACACGTACCACTTTTCCAGTGACCCCTTGGTAAGTCGTTTTAAATTAATTTATTTTTAATAGGAGATTATGTACAAAAAAATAGGGTAAAAAGGAACTACAACGTTAATGAAGTTTTATTATTTTATATGGTCAATGGACCCCCAAATAATAAAAAACGCGGAGTGCTACCATTTGGAGGGGTGCGTTTTTGAGAACGGGGTAAAAACATCCCCCTTTCAGTTTTTTGAGGTTAGGTCGAAAACTACGCATTTTTTCTAGGTAGTGGTTAACAGAAAAGTTGTAGAAATTTAAATTCTCCATCAAATAACGTTTGCTAAATTAAAAACAAAAGTTATTTTTCAAAAAATATGCTCAAAAAACAAAGCAAAAAAACAAGTTTTTTTTTTGTATTCTGTCCCATAACTTTTTTCCAATGGGGTTTAGGTATAGGCATTGGTTCATAGAAAAAAACTTCCATCCTTCCTTTACAAAATAGCGCTAAGTAGACGTCTTTAGTCTTTAGAGTGTTCGAGAAACGATTTTTAAAGTTTGCCACTTACACCATTTTTCGGCAATTTTACCTATTTTACACAACTCAATTACCCACGCAGTCGTTTAAATGTGCATAAATCCGATAATTGATATATGAATTCGACAACCCCGATTTCTAAATGTGACTCTTCAGCCAAGGTAACTATTTTCTAGTCACATATGAGTTAAAAATTCAAGATATGGATTAATTCCAATACTTACTATCAAAGCTCCTACGCCACAAGTTTTTCTTGAAAAAATAGCCTGTCGAAGTACGAAAGAGTGTACAAGAAACTGTGGTTGCAGAAAGTAAGGTATTAATTGTTTTATGTTCTGCAATGTGTGCTTGCGTATCAATTGCTAGAACTCTAATAAAACTGAGCTTTTGGAAGAAGATACTAAAGCTGACGAACAAATAGGTGTTGAAATTGAAATTTTTTGAACTGCGACTAAATTAGGTAGACACACAAGCTTTAATTTTTATTTAGCAACATATATACCCAAATATACAAGAAAAAAGTTATAACGAGAAATTAAAAAAAAAACGTAAAAATTAACAAAAATCGTTGCAGTATGACACTTTGACTAACCATATTTTGTTTAAAATTAACATCAGCATTTTTAACAATACACCATTTTTGAGGATAAGGAAATAGGATTTCTTTTTTATTTTTAATCATATCTACCAAAATGTAGCAGAAAAAAAGTTTTAACGAGAAATTAACATGACGTTTTTTTGGTTCGTTTTTTAAGAATATTTTTGTCAAAAATAACTTTTCTGTTGACTACTACCTGGAAAAAGTGCGCAATTTTCGACCTAACCTTAAAAAACTGAAAAGGGGCTATTTTCACCCTGTTCTCAAAAACGCACCCGTTCAAATGGCACTCCGCGGTTTTTAATAGTTGGAGGTCCATTGACCATATGAAATAATAAAACCCGTTTAACGTTTTAGTTCCTTTTTAAAGTACATAATCAATACCCTATAAGCAAAACCTAAAAATTGGTTTGACTTAATAATTTAATTATATTTTTTCATTCATCATCATTTTCATCAATCATCAAACATTGTAATCACATAAAGTATGTTATATAAACGTAATATAAGGATTCACGGAAATGGATTTCACTACTTATAGTATTACATTTGACATATGTAACTTGATTAGCGATTTCTTAAGTAAACACGATACAATTTTGCACAATCGAGGATGATCAATTTCAAATTATGGCACTTATTGTTTTTTATTGATAAGCTTACACATGCGTGTAAAACAATATCTTTATACATATAAATAGTATATTCTTCAGTAACTCTACGGATAAACTTTAGGTGGTTATTCTACAATGAAAAATTATAAAAAAACTTCATATATACATATGTATGTTCTAAACGTCTTAGTTTTTAAACTACAGGGTGTTAAAAATTTAAAAAAATGTTTTTGGTTAATAACTTTTATACGAATTAAAATATTTTTTAAAATTTGGGAGATGTCTCCTGTGCATCGAAAGACAACTTTTTGTCATTCAAAAAAATCACCATTGTCGTGCCTAAGATTTTTTTAAGAAAAAATTGTACGCCACAGCATTTTTTGAAAAAATATTATTTTCTAAAATTCTGGTTTAGTTTAAAATAAATTTGATATCTGGACTATTTTTATTCATTGTACGGTTTTTGCGTTAATAAATGAGTCGTTGAAAGTTAAGAGTGGTATAAGTCAAAATTTAACGAATTAGAGAGAAATTCACTTAGTGTTTTTAAATTCCCGATAATGATTTTTTTTTATCTTTGGACAAACCACGAAGGCTAAAAGCCTAAATACTAACGTACCGGGGGGTCTTGAGCGAGGTAAGAGGGAGTTTGTTGACACGGGACTTAAATACTTGAAGATTTGGGGGGAAGGAAAGACCTCCGCGGGCAGCAGGTTCCACAACCTAGAAACTCTAGGGATAAAAGAACGAACAAAGTGGGAAGTTCGGGGCCTGTCCAGTTGGACCGTATAGGAATGCATACACGCGGAACCACGAGTTTCTCTGTTGGGAACCGTAAGTGGAGGAACTATACTGGACAATTCTTCAGAGCAGAAGCCATGGAAGTATCTATAAAAAGCGATAAATCCCCCACAGCCCGACGATGTGCAAGAGAGGGAAGCCTTTCTGTAAGTGAAGGATCATTAACGAGACGAATAGCTCTTCTTTGAATAGAATCAAGAATGCTTAGGGTTGTGGGGGACGCCATGCCCCAGATATGAGAACAATATTCCAAGGGAGGTCGGATTTGGGACACATATAAAGTGTATAAATTAGAAGGGGAAAAATACTTTTTGGCTCGAAAGAGAAATCCAAGCTTTTTTGAAGCTGCCGTGGCTATAGATACAATGTGATTATGCCAGTTAAGGTTACTTTCAAATGTGACGCCCACAAGATTAAAGGTGTCTTTGCTCTGTAAAACTTGGCCGCTCATAAGTAGAGGATGAGTATTTGATGACTCTTTTCGCGACAAGGAACATGATTGTGTTTTGGATGCATTAAAATGGACGAGATTTTTAGCGCCCCAATCCAATATTAAATTAAGATCCTGCGAAAGAGATATCTGCATCGCTATGCGTTTGTCTTCCAAGTCAGGTTTATATATATATATATATATATATATATATATATATATATATATATATATATATATATATATATATATATATATATATATATTCTGCCTTTCCTTTAGCGGTAGAAACAATTTCATCTTCCAAAGCTAGTGGCGGAAAAGAACTAGTACAAAAATTCCTACTTATGTTTTTCGCAATGGACCAGAAAGATTTGCTGCCATTTGAGCAAGAAAGAACTTTGTTTTTAATACGATTGTCGAATGAGTCTTTGGCTTCAGAAATTGTTTGATTGTAGTAGTTTCTTGCTTCAATGCTGGCCTGTCGGTTTTCTGGACTAGGATCCTGTAGAAACTTTTTGTGAGCATGAACTTTTAAAATTCTAGCTTTATCACAAGATTTGGAAAACCAGGGTTTGTTATTGGATTGTTTGGGGTTCTTGATGGTGTGTGGAACATAGGTTTCTGTGCCCAATTGAATTGATTCCGTCAGTTGATTGCAAATTTCAGAAGGATCACCAGAAGAAAAGCAGATGGAATTCCAGGGGTAAGTGGCGAAGAAGTCCCTCAGGTCATCCCAGTCGGCTGAGTTGTAGTGCCATACGGTGCGTGGTGGCATGTATTCGTTTACCTCGGGATGTGCAGGGTAAGATATAGTAACTAAGCCATGATCTGAGCGACCTAGGGGAGCTGTGACAGATGTTTGATAGAGTTCGGGGTTGGTAGTAAGAAAGAGATCAAGGGGATTTGAACTATGATTTGGGACTCTAGGAAAGTAGGTGGGTTCCATAATAAGGTTGGTAAGAGAGTTACTGACTGCGAAGATTTCGGCTGCTCTGCCTTGGGGGTCAGTTTTTGAAGAGCCCAGCCAATCCTTATTATGGACATTGAAGTCGCCAAGCACGATTATTTCAGCCAATGGAAACTGAGAAATAATACTATCGATCTTTGTTGAAAGAAAGTCAAAGAATTCGACATAGGAATTATTAGATGGGGGCCGGTACAAACAGCAGATAAATTTAGTTGAAGACCTAAGGGAAAGTTTAAGCCAAAGGATATCGGGCCTACCCGATTCAAGATTGGAAACTCGAGCACAAGCCAGATCGTTGCGGACGTAAGCACATACGCCACCATGTGGGCGAAAAGACGAAATAAGTTCGTAGCCTGAAAAGAGAAGGTGGCTGGTTGAAGATTTAGAACTTAGTTGTGTTTCCGTTAGAAACAGTATGTGGGGCTTAGATGACTGAAGGTGATGGTGAACGGAGTTTATATTGGTGTTAAGCCCACATATGTTTGCAAAAGAAATTAAACTTCTCGATGAAGGCCTCCCGGATGCACCCCTCGCCCGGAGATCCGAATGGTGGGGTATTTTACCTCCGGAACATTTTACTTCCGGGTGTGCCGCCATCATTTGTAGATAGTTTGGGGGCTTAAAAGGAAAAAAAGAAAAGAGAAAGAAGGAAGAAGGAAAACTGACTCACACACCCAGAACCCGAAACGTCCGTTAAGACTTCACGGGTCCTTTAAAGGGTGGTAGGGTGGTACCTCCTCAGGCGAGGAAAGCTCTTCGCCTGAATGTATATTCACCAAATGTGGAAAGTTGTAACCATAGTGCATCTTCTACATTTAGTAATATACAGATATCATTAACAGGAATTTAAAAACACTAAAAGCAAAGATCTGTAACACTCTGGCTTTCAACGGCTCAAATAGAAACCACTTCTCGGCATGGTCATGTCGTATTGGTAATATGAATTCTACCGTAAAAAAGACCTTTCTTATTTATCTATACTTTATTTTTGCTTTTTAAACTTATTGTAAATTTTAGATCAAATACTATCCAACACACCATAATTTACTAAAAAATATTATTTGATTATCTTAGTTATTCAATTAACTGGTTTTTTAAGAGAGTATTTGTCCGACGGAACTTTTAAACCTTATACTTTCTGATAGAACATATTATATTTTTGTTATTTATTTATTTTTTTTTGATGCTGACAGTAAAATTAAGATCGATCAAATGCGATCTTAAACACCATAATTTATTAATAATAATAATTTCTTACGTGTTTCTGTTGGTTGTCCAACGGACACACAATAAAGCCTCTGTTTAGAGCTGTTCCTGAGGTAACTTGCGCCCTGGTGCAAGAAAATATTGGTCGCCCCTATAACAGAATGGCTTTTGGTAAATTCTATGTTTCAAGAGTTTAATCTCCATTTATACTTTTTAACACAACCTTAAGATACATGTCTCAGTAGTAGTATTTTTCAGAGTAAAGTTTAACCATAGTATTCTAACTTATGATCTTTGTTCATTTTTTACTAAAAATTCATACAATAGTATGATGTTTTTACTTTTAATATACATTTTATTATAGCTTTAAACAAAAAAGACAAAAACATGTATTAACTTAATATCAAAAAACTTGCTTACTTACATTACAAAAGTAAACATAAAGAATTAAATACTTAAATAAATAAAACTGGATACCTATTTACTAAAATTCAACTTTTTTGGTTTCATGTTTGCAAAATCTTAAACGAAATATTTTATATTTAAGCCATCACACATTTCATTTTCCATAGAAATTAGCGCAAAATTAGTTTCTCTTGACTCATTGTTGTTCGTAAATAATTTTTTTATGAGCCTCAATTTAAAAATTAAATATGTTTAAAATAAGAATAATTTTGGGATTATTCCTAACAGATGAAATATAATCTATAGTAATATTATAAAAAAGTAAAATTTGTTACTTTGTTTGTTGGTAAGGGCTTATCTTTGAAAATACTGAACCAATCATGAAACTTCTTTTACAGTCAGAAAGCTACACTATTGAGGAGTGCTTTGGGCTACATTTTATAAAGATTAAACAAGAAGGTAAGAGAGAAATATTGTGACGTTGGAATTTGAATACATAAGGCCACTTTTACGTCACTGGGACTAATGTACCATATGGAACTATCTTCTGAGTCGATAGGACCGGTGGACCATAAAAACTAGCTTTGCATTTTTTAAAAACTAAACTAATTTAACTTACGGGAATACCCCCACTGGCGGTAGCCTGTATGAGCTTAACTAGAACTTTAGGGTTCTACTTGACTTTACCTCTACTCTCTACTACCGTTACTACTTCTACTATCCCCCTAATTGTGTTGTGTTTAAATATAGATTTTGTAGGTTGACCTTGTTATTGTTTAAGTATGGTCTAGAAAATTGTTTAACTTTTATTATTATTAGTTTATAATTTTAATGGTTTGAAACTTTGACATATCATAATTATATTTAGAAAAAATCCCAATGTTAAGTAACATAATTAAACTGTATACCCTTTTTTAAAATTTCCAAAACGTATACTTTTTTATACTAGGTGTTTACAATATAATTAACGCCCAACAAAGTTGGGCATGGGTCAGCTAGTTTTCGATAATTTCCGGAACCAACCAGCAGCAGTGCGCACTTGCACCACCTGGTAGTCACGGCTCTGACTCTGTTTTACGAAACTTGACTGAGGTCGCAGTTATAATAGCTAAAACATAACGATTGGTCGCAGTCATTTACCAAGAATACCGATTTACCGACGGTGTAGACAGTACGCCATTAATTTTCTGATTTTATAAAAATTGCGGTTGTCCGAGGGACATACGGTGCGACGGGCCTTTTTGGGACCAAAGATACCTATGTGCAAAAAATGCCAAACTAGACGATTAAAAAAACAACATATTTTTTCTTTATTAATGGTATACCCATTAGTTTTTAAAAGTGCAGATATTTAAATAGCAGCATTTTTAGTAGGTAATATGAAGTTATTATTATTGTTGCATAGGGACCAAGAGTACCTTTATAAAACACATTACTTTGAATTACTTAAAGAACTATTAAAGAAGCAATAAATTGTGGAAATAATAATAATAATTATTATTAGTTACGAATTACTCTTAATTAAAATTATTAAAATAGTAACAAATAAAATACTTGAAATTATATATATTTTCTGTCTTTTAGCAGGGACAGTGTGACCCTTGTACTATCTCTCATGTTAGTTTTGTATTTTCTCTCATAAATTTGCATGCAAATCAATAAATTTTCCCATTATCTTGCAACTGAGACAGAAAAATTTTGATGCCTATTTCTGATCGTCATCTCGATTCTTGAACTGAGCAAACCTTTTAAACAAGCAAGGTGTTATTTTATATTTTCCTTTTTAATAAGAGAAATTGCGCTAAAATTAAAAGATAGTCAGCACGGTACCATGTCTACTTATCTATTGATTATTCAACCTGCATTATCATAAAAAAAAATAATTCACGGAATTTATGTCAATAAAATTTAATTGCTTCTGGCTATACGTTCATATCGACTTCCTGATTAATATTTTTAACGACTTTGCATATTAGGTACGTACTTGGTACGTACACACTGCATTTTCCATGCCTTTCACATGCAATCGTGCCTCACGAACTGAGAATTTTCTTTGTCTTATTCTGATCAGGTTACTAACATTTGGGCTCTTTTATTCAATTACGATAAGATAAATGAAAGAAAGTAAGAAAATTATGTTCGATAATTAGATAAGAAGCATCGTTGATAGCACGAGATCTGGATAGGAAGCTTGGAAGTTATAAACCCCTATTTTTTACGTTTATATTTATTCTAAAGCTAGTTATTAAAATATGTATTTTTAAATAATACAAAATGTCTAAAAAATAAATGTTATAATTTTTCAAACCTTCAAATTAAAAAAAACCCGTCAATAATTGGAGACAAAAAATTTAGTGATTTATTAGTACTGTCATGTGGAGTAAAAAAATGCCATTATACAGGATGTGTTAAAAATTTTAAAGTTATACCCTGTTTCGTTGCAAGCGAGAGTAATAAATCATTTAATTTTATGGCAATTCGCTTTCTGTGTTAGTCCGAGTATAAATATTTTACTTCAATTCTACCTGTAATGTACCGATAAGGCATCCAAATTTTAGGCCGGCCGGCAGACTCCGCTCTAATATTCGTCAACCTCTTGGGTCAAATACAAAGGAATAACAGATGTTTACCCGTATTTACGAGGGAATAATGTGATAAAAACCTTGACAGTGGCGGTGCGCTTGAGTTTATTTTTGGGAACTTAACCTTTTTAAACAGTTTAGGTAAAATGAAAATCTTGTTTCTTTTATATGTGTAAAAAATTTATTTTAAAATTTATAGTATATCAATATTGTACAGTTGGTATAATTATAGTTAATAATAACCATTTTATTAAGAAAATAATACACATTAAAAATGCATAGTCAAAAAATAATTATTTAAAATATAATCTGTACCTAATTAAATATGCTACATAATCTACATCTAGTTATTCACATTCTTCCATATCTGACATACTATCACTACTTGAGTCATATGAGTCTACTTGTATAATTAGAGTTTCAACAGTTGTATCTACTATTATATCCAAAGACCACATTTTATTTTCTACTTCTAATACATGTTCGACACATTTTTTCCAGTTTTCTGAGGAAGCATTAGATATGGCAATTTGAAATAGTTTTTTTATATCTACTAGTTTAAACGTAGTAATATTTCTGGCTACTTCACCTTTCACTTGTGCCCATATAAGTTCTATGGGGTTTAGTTCGCAGTGATAAGGTGGCAGCCGATATACAGTTATATTTTGTTTCTTAGCTATTTCATCAATTACAAAACGTGTGTACTTAGCTTTATTTGTGGCGACTTCACTTTTTACTAGCTGCAACAACTCTAGTTTAACACTATCTGTAGGATGTTCAATATTTTGCTGCATCAACCAGGATTGAATGTCTTTTTTAAGCCAGCTTAAATTTGGAACACGATCTACTTTTTTGGAGTGGTAACTTGCATTATCCATTACAATAATCGAACCCTCTGGTATTAAGTCGATCATCTGCGAAAACCATTCTTCAAATACATCAGCATTCATATCTTCGTGATAATCTCCTGTTTTTTGGACTCAAACATTAAAAGACCTCCATCTACAAAACCATTCTCGTATCCAATATGAGTAATAATTAGTCTACTCCCCTTTCCAGATGGAGGTTTTAAACCCGTAGAAAGTCCTTCATTAAAAGCCTGGCGAGCAGTTGTTATATTCCCATCTTGCCAATATTTTTTAACGGTATGTCCTTCATTTATCCAAGTCTCATCTATATAATATATTGTCTTTCCTTCAGTACGAGCTTTTTTATTTTTCTCAAATAATCTCTCCTCCAATGGACAATTTCTCCATTCCCTATTAATAAAGATTTTCTTTGGAATTTTTTCCACTGAAAATTTAGACCTTTAAGATTTTCCAAAGTTTAACACTACTTATTTCCGGCACGTGTGGATGATTTTTCGCAGCTTGAAACATGACATCTAAAGTAGGGATTTTTTTCGGTAAAATAACTATGTACAATTCGTCGAATTGTTTGTTTTGTGTCGTCTGTTATATAAAGTTCTGTTTTGCCCGGTCGCTTTTTTGGTGGAATTATACCTCCCTCTTTTTCTTGTTTCAAAATTCTGTAAATTGTCGCTTTTCCCACCCCAGTCATCAACGCACATTTTTGATCACAATCGTCCACACCTAAATTAGAGCTTTGATCATTTCTAATATAATCGAATACGTTTTTAACAATCTGCTTTTCGTTTACAGTTAAATGTCCGAAACATGGGCGTTTCGGCGGAGAAGCCATTTTTACAATACTGTAATACTTTGAACAATACTCTAACAATTTATAACCACTCAGTTGCACATACGGAAAGATACTAAAATATATATATAAAATTTATAATCCTTATTTAACGCAATTCGGTGTATTTCTACCTGTTCTTTGCACAGAGACTGGTGCGCCTATGGTTTACAACCTTCTAACCGTCCCGAGACATTTTTAATGCTATCTCTTGCAAAAAATAGGGTATAGTTTCTTATTTATAACCCCAGAATATAAAACTTTACTTATCGCAAAATGGCGGTACTTTAATGATTATCTGAATACCTAATTTGGATGGCCATAATTCCAAAACTAATAACGTTAGATAATATAAATGTGGTGTTTTTAAAGGACTTTTTAATGGTAATATTTTATATACAGATTGTTAAATTTCAAACAGAATACACCTTTTGTCCCACCCTGTAAACTATTACAATCTTACCATTAAAAATATCCTTAAAAGAGCTTTAAGTAAATACTCCATTTGTAATACCTTGCTCATATTTATATGATTGTTCTAAATTTCATCAGGGTATACTAAAAGATTTAAATTTTAGAAAGGGGACGGACTTTAGGTCCTAACTGTATAATTAAATATTTAACCTTCTACTTATTTTAACTAAAACTAAGTAAGGGAAATACAAATTTTACAGTAATTTCTTTTTTTTTGCAGGTAAGCAACAATGACGTTCGTTTTAGCTGATACAACCGGTAAGTTAAATTATTAATTTTTAGGCGATCAAACAGTTTTACAAAAAAGAAATTGGTAATTAGCACTACGTTTATGAGGGTATGGTTAACATTGATGTTGAGGTTTAATATATTACGTCAAAACACTCTCATTTAAAATTAATTACCTATTATTACCTCGGTTAATACCGGAGAGGGGGGCAAAAAGAACTTACGAGTTACGGGTGAACACCCCTAAGTGAAAATCGGCTTTTAAAAGAAAAACATCTTCTTTTAATGTCAGTCACCAAAACCCTCTCCACTGACGCAATTCGCCTGCCTCACAGAAACTTATCAGAGTGCTTGTACCGTGTCATGGTAATAACACTAAAATCGAGGGTCTTCCTTTAACAACAACTATTGTTGCTTTGTTCTTTAAGCGGGCTTTACACCTGACAAGTTACTGATCAAGAGCTTGTTTAATTACTTGGTCAAATTTTTGATAAAGAAATTGAAAAGTTGAATGTTTTTACTCTCTTCAAGTAATTGACCAATTTATTTTCAATTTCAAAGTTCTACCAACATAACTATTTTGTGTTGGTACTTGTTATGTCATATGTCCAATGGTTTTCTAGGGTTATGTTAACTCTCAACTAATTACTAAAAATCCCCTAAAAAATTAATGACAAGTTTTAATTTCTTCAAGTACTTGAGAAAGCTACTTGATAAATAAGTTGAGAAAGTTCTAAAACGTCAAGTCATTTGAACAGGCTCTTGTTCAACTAATTGATCAATTACTTGTCAGGTGTAAAACCCGCTTTAGGTTATTAAACGATGAAGCCTTATTTGTTTTTTTTTTTAATTTTAAGGCCCGTTCTTATTTCTCACCGATACACAACCAAAAATCGGTAATATCTAAATATTTTTCGCCATTTTAAATCTACGTACCCATACCCATACCCATTTTTATTAGCTGTTTGACCGTGTTGCAACATTGCGTTTTATAATTTAAATAGCACATTTTTTTTGCATTAACACTCACACAGACACAACGCAACAGCTGTTTTATTTATTTCTTCATATTATAAAAAAATAATAAGTTTTGAGTCGCATCATTACATCCTGTACAGTGCAAAAAAGTAAGACGCAATTTAGTAACTGTCGAATATAGTATGTTATGCCTACTTTTACATACAAATACCCATAATTTTAAAAGGTAAATAGCGCGACGGTCTTGTAATGGTATGCAATTTTTATTGTTTTTTAACGATAATTTGTTATTGTGTTTACTTCAATATGCAGTTTTATTGTGATACGTGGGAAGTCATTAAAATTGTATTAAAACAATATCTACTTATTTTTTGTATCAGTTTAAAAATCTAAGGTTTCCAAAATATAATATACTGGCGAACGAAAAATTTAGGTCACTTTAAAGTTGCGATTTTCTAGGCACTTGCAATTTTTTAAAAGCTTTTAAAAATACCACATATGATATATCTACACAGGGTGTCCGGAAAGGTGAGGTCATAAGTGATAGGGGTGATGGGGTGACCCAAAATAATGTTATTACTTCATATAAAAAACAGTTCTATCCAGCTTCGTTAGGTAGTTATTGATATTCAAAGTTAGAATAAAAAAATAATGTTTTATTTATGGCTGTTGAACTGTTGCCCCAGTAGAGAAAAAGATGGTTATATGGAACCCCCAGTTTATTCCTTAACAACTACACCCGATATCTCTTATTTAGTAGCTCAGTTAAAATTTTTATTTGAAGGGTAAGTCATACGGAAATCGTCGCGTCAATATTCTACATTGGAGTCTTAAAATTGTAAGTTACGTTTATTTGGTGTTTCCCAAAGATTTATTGCTGCCTTGTAGTACAAATTTGATTTAGTGACGATTTCTTAAATTTATTTTGTGGGAAACTTTGTAAAAAGTGGTTTAGTTACCAAATAAAAGAATTTAGCATAAAAAGAGTGTTTTTTGCACTATTATATTTTTTCTTATGGCTTGTGTTTTGCTAATATAAAACACCTATAAGTGGGTGGTAATATGGAACTGGGTTTTTCAAAAATATAAAGATCTTCATCTGACTTATCTAACTAACAATAATGAACCAAATAGCATTTCGTCCGGATTTTTAGTTCAGTTGGAATTGATGCAATTTTCAAAGCAATTTCAAGATGCCTTCTGTGTAATTTGCGACCTGAAGTACTTTTAAAAACAACCGGGAGTAGTCTGGCATCAATGTGAAAAATGTCTACTGTGGGCTTGTCAAAAATATTTCTGCTTTCACTAATAAATAATATTTTCTTTCCAAATATCTGTTAATTTTTTTCTCGGTTTCATATTCCCACCATAATTTCTCGAACTACCACTTTTGCCTTTTTTCTTTTCAAAAAATGAAAATAGCACTAAACCACTTATAATATAATTTTATTTAAGTAGACCACGTGATTTTTTACAATATGTAGAATTTATATCTTTAAAAAATCATAACGAAACCACCTCTACTTTTTAATTTTTTTTGAAAAATTTCATGGATACATTTTAGACAAAGATGACAAATTTGACATTTTGCTTTTATCGTTGGACTTCTTCATCTTTTTTCTAGAAAAAGTTGTTCGGTATTTTAATCAATATCTTTTACCGTTCTTCATAAAATCGCATTTTAAAACATTATTAAAAAATTATTAAAAACGGTGTTTATGAGCTTCTTCATATACAAGAGGCGACCAGTTAAAAACTTTAAATTTTACAATATTAATTTTCTTACTTTAATATATTTAAGGAATATGTTTTGTTAACATTGGGTCGTCGTTTTTCCCGTCACATTAAAATAGTGTATTATACAAGGCAAAATTTTAGGTTTAAGCTCTCGGTTTCTTGTCTCCCTTCGCTTTGCGTCGGGGAACAACACAACCTCGAGCTGAAACTCAGTCAATTCAATAAATAACATTTGTATTCTAACTTTGAAGGTCACTAACTCCCTAACGAATCACGATAGAAGTATTTTTATTTAAAATACTAACATTATTTGGTACACTCTATCAGCCGTATCATTTAGGACATTACCTTTTCGGACACCCTGTATACCTGCTATAATAATATTGTTTTATATAAATTATAATTTATACGAAATTTCGATTGTGACCACATATTTCTACATATTTTATATTGTTTGTTTTATACTCACATTAACTTATTATACAATTATTTATATAACTTTTGCAAAAAACGTCTGGCAATCCACAATCAAACTCGCAATAGAAAGTGCAAGTATTGTTTTCACACTCAAGGACTGCATGCAATTTTATCTTTTTATTATTTTTTTATTCTGATGGTAAAACATCATTGCATTATAAAACCTAATTTATGTGTTCATTGTTTTTAATTTTAATGAATTATTTGGAAGTGTGAATGGAATTATTTCTTCAAAAGGTGTAAAGATCAATTCAATAGTAAAAAAGCCACAAGCATCATACAAGTAAGGACAGCAATCAACTGTCGCTATCTAAACGCGTCGCGTCGTTTAAATAGTGTGCGAGGAACAAAAAAAAGAATAATTGTAAGTAAGACAGACGTGATGACCGCCTGGCATTTTTATTATCAACGTTTAGTCTACTGGGTGTTAATTTACACCCCTTAACTTTTTTATTTCCTATTCTACGTACAACTCTACGGGACACCTACCAGAATAAACATACTTCTATTCGCGCATAAAAATATTAAAGAGCAAAAAAAAGGTCCTTACCAACAAACCAAAATACATATACTTCTAGTCTTTCAGTCGCACATAAAATATTAAAAATCAAAAAAAAGGTCCTCGTCTATCAACATCGCACTTTAACTAAATTTGATATTTTTCCCTTTTTATGGGGGGAGGGGGTAGGCGGTAAAACCAGGCCAATTGATAATTAAAATTAAGCTTGCAACGTTGTTAAAAAGTCCTCCTAATCACAAACAATTCATAGTTTTTCTTGTAGTTGTGGCAGCTAACATCGTGTTTTTTTAATTATAATTAATTGAATAAATGCAATAAAAAATACAAGAAGAATTAGTCTACAATTTGTGCTTAGTGTTTTGGTGGTTGTCATCATAGATTCAGGAAACAATTCTGCCATAAAGCAAAAGGTGCAAAGTCGGAGTTGTTATGCCTGCAGTTTAAGTGTAAATATTCAAGAAATTACGTTTTGTCACTTTATATAACACTAGCTTTTGCCTGCGAGTTCGCATGCGTTAAATTCGAAGCAAAGCAATGCCCTTTTTCTATAACGTAAAGATTTTGGATATTATTATATATACATGTAAACCTTCCTCTTATATCACTCTATCTATTAAAAAACACATCAAAATTCGTGTTAGATGGTGATAGGAAACTTAATAAAAATGTTTGGTACCCCTGTATATATTTTTTTAAATACTAAAAATAATTTGGCAAATCTTTATATTTAAGAAATTTTGTAAACCACTAGATGGTATAATAACATAGTTAGAAGGCATTTTAGTTTTATAACATCTTTTTTGACCCACCCTGTGGGGCAATTCTCAAAAGCTGCGTCCGAATACCAATACTCTGCCTTTCTTTTGATCCTTATCTAATAATATTTTAAAACTTAGTCCCAAAATAAATTTGGAAACATATTAGGACATTTTTTCAAAAAATTACTTAACTAGTGCAAAACACCAAAGAAACAAAGGAAATCAAAAATTTAGTGTAACGCAAGGTGAAATCTATATATTTAAATTTTAAAAATTCACTGGCGTCGGAGAAAAATTCGGGAGGGATAAAGGGGTCAAAATCAAAGAAACACCCTGTAAATATATTAGTCGCCGAAAACTTTATGCTAAAATCTTTAAAATGTACAATGCGCGTTAAATAAACGACCTAAAATATCAAACTTTAAATACCCCCAAATGAAAATAAAAAGCCAAAAAACTATATGTTTATTATAGAGCTTTTTCGTACAATCACAGTTTTTTTTTCGATTTGCAAGAAATTCCTCTTGGCCCATTTTTTCACTTAATCCAATATTTGCACATTGACCATATTAGCACCCTATAAACGTAAAAAGCGACAAAAGACTTTCTTTTAGGTTAATAGTTTGCACAGCAACAATACTTAACTTAATTCAGTTTTTGTTCATCGGTCAGCGGTACATAACATTGGATATATAAGTGCCCATAGATTCTGATTATGGTTTAATAAATACACCAAAACGTCAACAAACAACAAATCGTTTTCAATCATGACCGGGGAGCCCAGCAACAAAGACTAAATTAATATAAATATATCGGTACGAAAAACATTGCTAATACTTAACTTCAAAGATATTAAACTTAACTTTGGCATGCCGGAGATTTACTTGCCACTATTGTACATAACATCAGTATAAAAACTTCTTTTTTTTGTTATTTTTTACAGGTTGTAGTTTGTTTTTTTGAGTTTGACCCCCTTGTATCTCCCCCCCCCAGAACTTTTTAACCGACATACTGTTTTTTTATTCAAATAATAAGGTCGTCCCTATTTATTACCTAACTTTAGCTCTCTAGCGATTGTCGCTATTTTGCACTAGTCCAACTGATTTTGGAATAATCTCTTGGCCATTCTTCTGAACTTTTTGTTTAATTATAGTAAAATATAGCCTATAACACTCCTGAATAGTGTAACTTTCTGAATGTGAAAACAATGTATGATAGGTTCAGTACTTCCGAAGTTTAGCGGCTACAAATAAACCCACAAACTCACCTACCTCTTTATACCAGGTGACAACGAAATTACTATCCAGCAATTAATTCTTCAGTGCAACTGTATGGTTTTCAAATTTAGGGACGTTATATAATATCACCGGATGCCAATTTTCTCTTGAAATTTAATGCTTTGTTTTTCTAGCAGAGACACAAACCCAAAATCGTATATTTCTGTAAATATGGTAAATATTTTCCACACTTTCGATCTAGATACCCATTTTTTATCAGCTGATTGACCGAATTGCAACCCTGCTGCTCCTTAATTTGGATTACCAATAATGCTCTACTTACACTGTTTACATAGAAACAGCCCTCACACAACCCCCACTTTCGCCGAAAAAGCCAATTCAGAGCACTCCTGGGGGCAGGCAATTGCCTTCACTGCCCCCTGCGTACGGCTCTGCAAAAGTACCGAATTTCATTCAGTTTGGTTTAAAATTATTTTAGATATTTGAGCGTTTCCGAAATTTTTGAACTCATTGTATATTTTTAAAATTAGTTAATTAATAGATAAGGATATCAGGTACTTAAAATATTGTTATGAGTGGTAAATTATAAATTATGACTATATATGGTAATGTAAACATGAATGTAAATATTGATAAAACTGAATGTGTTTTATTCTAAATCATAGGTTGTCTTGTCGTGCGTTCTTATAAATTGTTGTTTTTGTAGTACTTCTCACTGCAGTTAGGGCACTTATTTGTACGGATAAACCATTTATCACACTTTCCACTTTCTTGCGCTGCGGATTTATATTATTATTTCAATAAAAGTTTTCAAGTCTCTTTCTTACTGATGCCTTTACATTTAGGCTGTTCTTTTATGTAGAGAAGTAAATCTGGGCTATCTGGTGGATGAGCTAACAGTTTTAACCCTGTAGCTTTGAGAAATTTCCTATTTTGCCGATGTGCAGGAACATTATCATGATGAAACCACCAGCTGTCAAGACATGAGTTTCATAAGGCTTGTAATAACTTGGGGCAGGCAAGTATTAGGGTACCAACTCATGATATAACTGTGTATCCTGGTACCAACTAAAATTACCTTCTGTCTTTTGGTTTGTCAGTTAACAAGAATTAAGATTTTCTGTATGTCACTGGTCTTAATTCTTTTGAGTGTTCACAGTGTCAACAGGTCGACCAGAAGGTTGCCTATCTTTTAGTTTAAATATTATCCATAAAATTGCTTAACCTACCGTTGAACTATCTTAAGGGATGGACAATATTCGCCAAAAACTTGCATTCTTTCAGCCTAGCACTGATGTGCCTATCAATCTCGTTGGAAAATATACAAAAGAGAGAGAGAGAGAGAGAGAGAGAGAATAGTCAGCAAGCGGAGCGAGAGAGAAAAAATACTGCTAGTCATGCACGCTTTTCTCACTCCAAATAAGCAAAGATGAAAATAAACCTCTAGGTTTCACACTCTGGTCTTTAAAAATCTTCGGAAAATCTTTTTGCATTTTCTTTTGACCTCACCAAGGCACGGTATAAACTTCTTAATAATCAGTTTGATAACCTCTCTAAATGATAACGACAGTTATTTAGTTTATTTACATTAAACACCTATGTTTATTTTATAGATTTCATTCATTTCCTAGAAATGTACGTTTTTAAATTACATATCAACGCGGAACGTGTGTTTCAAAGATATTTATTTGAAAAAATACCAGAAATAGTAAAGAAAATGGAACTTTTTAGGCTTATAAAAACGCGCTTGCTTATCAAATTGCATGTTTTTAGTGCCATTTATTTTATATTGGTAAAAAAGCGATTTGAGCGCGTAGACTATTTTTTATAAGCAAAATTATAGGCGTTGCAGGACACGCGCTTATGTATTGTGTGGAATATTTTTAGTGCTATTTGTTTGCGGGCAACATTTCAACCACAGTTTAAAGTGTATTGTGTGCTTTATTTATGACATATTGTGAATTTCCAATTAACATTTTTCAAAGGCGGCCGAAGGTGTGTAGTAAGTACGAACAGTAAATTTCTACTGCGTATTATGATTTTTAATTCATTTAGTTACGTTTAGATACCGGGAATATAGTTTTGTATGTTTTGATTACAGAAATAAGTTTTTTATTTTAACTATAACTTGGTAATTTAACATACTCTACAATGTGTCCAAAAAGTTCGGAAACGTTTAAATGTCTCAAAGAACTTTGAACCATACTGGACGAAATTCGGTATTCCAGGGTAAATGTCTGGAAATACATAACAGCAAAAAGCACGCGGCGTAGCTCAGCCGTGCGTCTCACTTGTAAAATGTAGGAGGAGGCGGGGAAATTTAATTTTTTTAAACTTTTGAAATTTTTCGAATTAACCTGCTTTACTTCTCCCTACCCTTTTTAACGCGGGCTCGGTGCGGTTATGTGTGGCTAGACCTTATACCATATTCTGAATTTACTGTTGATATCAGCCATGTTGCCAAATTTTCAGTTCCGCAGAAATGAATTTAAAGTGTTTAAATTTTAATAGAATACCAATTTTTTAAATTTTATTATTGAAATCCCGCCGATTTTTGCTATACAATGCTATAAACGTCGAATTTTCTCTTTAAATTAATAGCCGAAAAAATGTTTTATTTAGTAAAAATAATAGGTGTAAAATGCTTAGAAATTACCCACTGATTTTGATGGATTGCCAATGTTATTACCTGCGCGAAACAAAAGTTACTTTTTATGGGCTAAAAAATGTTTTTGTGTGCTTAGATACCACTCATTCCCGAGGTTTGACGCGCAGGTGCCAAACAGACTATCCGCATTATCGGAAAGAATTTACGACGCCTTGTCTGTGTTTCTCGTTCGGAGGACGGTAGCTAATGAGCGTCACAGTCAGAACGCGGACGGAGGGCACGTATTCTTCCAGTGCGCATGTTCGTCCACCCTCGATTTGTTTATTGCGCGAGGTCGTAAAAATCCGAAAAATGCTTCTTTCCACTGCGGATCTAAATGTGGGTTATCTATGGAATTACCTTGAAAGTTGTGACATAAACCCTGGAATAGATATTTTGTTTGAATGAGTCTTGAAAATATAATATATAATAGGCATCGTATTAGGCTTAAAACCAAAGCTTTACCAAACCGTGGGTGGGTGATCTAAATCGTTAAGGGGCCTTAAATATTTGGTGGGAAAGGTGAAAAATTGCAGACCTCACACCTTTTTTGCAGATTTTAGGCACTAGTAACAGATAATTTAGTCGCGACAGCTAACATAATTGTGTTATTGACACGTTAAATAGGAAAATATTTTTGATATCTTCATTTAATATAAATAATCTAAAAGTTTATGAAAAAGATCTTCATATCTGATGGCTCTCTTTTTGCGACTGTATATAAATCTCCTAAGATTGTTTTTAAGAGTTTGTTTTTAAAACAGTGTTTACAACGTAGCAATCAATAAGGAGGCAGTCCATTATCGTCAAACAAACAAACGTAATTGAATCCAATAACTTGGTGAAATAAACAGTTCATTTTTAGAGTACGCAAATATAAATATTTAAGTTTTATGCAGTGCGTATGCTAGGTCTAAATTGCAGTTAAATTAGTTTTTAAATTTCTTGTTAAACATAGTTGTTTACAAAGTAATGAAAACATTTATTATTTTTCATAATTTTGAAGAATTTAGAATAGCAAAAAAATTATATGAAAAAGAGTACGAATTTTTAACACACAAAATCCATATCAGATTTTCTTACCTTTCTCTCACACAACTGGAACATGTCCCCAGATTGTTGCTCTTAAGGCTAAATTATTTGGTTTTTCAGATATGTCCGATTTAAAAAAAAAGGCAGTATATTGCAAATATCTCTTTTACCTCTCCTCTTCTTCTTCCTCTTTATTGCCAATTTTGTTCGCTGACCACAAGAAATACGCCAAAAACAATTTTTACTTATGAGCTGCCAAGTTCTGCGGACCAACGGGACATATAACCTTTTAAACTTTACATTTAAGAATAACCTTAACTGGTATAAGCAGGTGGTAAAGGAGCTTTCCCCGCCTGAGGAGGTACCACCCCACTCACCCTTTAAAGGATCCGTGAAGTCTTAATGGAGGTTTTAGGTTCTAGGTGGGTGAGTCAGTTTTCCTTCTTCCTTCTTTTTCAAGATACCCACGGTACGTTAGTATTTAGGCTTTTAGCCTTTGTAGATTGTCCAAACATAAAAAAATAAGCACAGTATATCCATAGCCACAGCAGCTCTAAAAACTTCCTTCTTCCCTTATCTTCCAAATCGCCAAGTATTTAAACCCGCATTTTTAAACTACTTCTAATCATACTTAAGACACCACGCCACCAAGTGTTCTTGAACAGAAGGAACTATGGCAATGTGAATAATGGTGCGTATTGTGTCATATCCCATTTGATGGATTGGAAAAGAAAATGATGAACGAGTAAAATGGCCACCACGTTTTCCAGATTATAATGTTGGTGACTTTATTGTCAACCGCCATTATCTAGTGTCTAATCATATGTTATTCAAAAACTATTAAATTAAGTCACTAGAACGTTTTTGAGATATTTCTTTGATGCGATTACCGGCCAAACAAAAGCAAAATCAGAAATAACTAAGCTGGCTAGACCAATAATTTTGAGGTAAGGAGTCGGTCATGAAATTTGGCACCCGTTTTTCAGGACACTTTGTATATGTAGTATGAGACTATTCATTGCTCTAAATAGCAGAAATAACTGAAACACCTTCTAAATTAATTTTGCATACTTAAACGTTCCATTTGAAACCAACCTTCGACTGCTAAATAAGTAAATGAACTAAATTTTTGTTTACCATGTATACTGGGTCTATTTAAATGTGGGACAAAAAATCCGGCTGTGCTATGCTAACATAGTTTTACTAATTGAGGAAAAATGTAGATATATGTGTATGAAATCGCGGAATAAAAATAAGGATAACTATGTAATAATTTAAAATTGAGGTTAACGATTATAAATATTGTTAAACGTTTTTTTTTAATGTTGTAAGATTCTGGTTATATTAAAGTTGTTAATAATTTTTTGGTATATAATTTAGAAACTAGGTAAACTACGGTTTAAAGTTAACCTGAGGTTTTTGTAAAAAAACAAATACCGGGTCAGGTTATTCAATGAAGACCGTTCAGGGCACCGTACAAACAACTATAGTAGTTTCACAGGGCCGCAACACATGCAATTGTTTATATCAAAGCGCTGCCGACATATCGCCTTCGGGTGTGTAGCTTTTGCCGTGCATTAAAAAAGAAACTAAGTAACTCATATATCTCTTCAGTCTGCAGCGGGGACGAGTTGCAAGGAACATCCGTTGTCGGATATCCTCGGGCGTATCCGCGCTGAGAGTGGAGTTACTTTTCTATGAGTTGTTTATACGGTGGTTCAGGACACATTTTTCAGTTTTATTCGATTTTAGTTGGACTCTTCTTCTTAAAAATATAATAGTGGGGAAATTGTCGTATTGATCAAAGGTTTTTTGCTTATTGAAGAGTTACATATAATTTTGCATGACATATATCTACATATTTGTCTTCTTCAAGTTCCAAGATTTTTATTTTGTTTTTTTTGTTTTCGATACTTATTTACTTTAAGAACTATAAAGTATAATTTGCAAGTGATAATGTATAAAGTAAGAAAAATTTAAAAAAGCTATACTTTGTCATTTAATTAAAAATATCCAATTAATTTGCTAACATTTGTTTTAAATACATAATATTATGTATTATGTATATATGATTTCTACCTTGGATAATTTTACCAGATACTGTTAAAGTAAATTATTTATAGGCTAAAAATAAAGCATGTTATTACAATATTACTGTTTTATGCAAATTTTGTTATAAAATACCTTGAATGCATAATATTAACCATAGAGAGTATAATATTAATTTAGAAAACGTGATTTAATTACATGGAATCGAATCTAGGTTTAAAAATGCTTAAATGGACATTACATTTTATTTATATTTTCTAAACAGATACTTTGGGAGGAAACTTCTTATTATAGCTGTAACTCGAAGGGCGTGCATTATAGTCTTATTTGACCCAAAATATGCGTACTTAAAATATTTCTACCAAATTTTTAAATACAATTGCAAAGTCGTTTTACTGACGATAGTTGAACATAACACCGGCCACGTTAAAAAAATAATTACCTTTATCGTCGCAATTATCGTTGCTATAAACAATTGACACCACATTCACTTTTTACTGCACGCTCACTCAAGTAGGTGAGAAACAGATGTCGAACGTCGCGGAGATTGTGCTTCTTTGTCGCTCATTTCGCGCTCTCGCTTGCACTTCAAGCCTTAAATGGAACGCGCAAAGTAACGCCGCATGAGTCATGTTTTTGGTGCGTGCAGCCGGGTCAATCGAATTATAAGACGTTGTCAGGTCAAAATGTTTAATCACCCTGTAGGATGTATTGTTAAGAGTAAATAACAACGGTTACGCCAAAGTTATAGCTTCACCTTTCCTTGACATTTTATTTTTTTAATTGTCTCGGTAACTTAATTATTAAAAGAGATATGGCCACTTAAATAGAAGCATTTTTGCGATATATGTCGGGAGTGTATTTGTACTGAATTTTCCAGTCCATTATATGTACAATAAAAAAATCTTAAACACGTCGATTTTTATTTTTAGGGGGACACATGTTTGTGTTAAAATTTGCTTGTCTAGGGTTATCTTCTACCCCTCCAATACAAATTTCAAAAGTTTTAATGGTAAAGGGGGTCAAGTGATACATTTTCCTAAAGGGTTTTTAATTCTTTCTTCAACAGACTTTAGTTTTTCAAAATCGCTTTAGTAGTTTCTGAGAAAATGTAATGTTTTTTTAAATATTAAAATAAAAAATTTGGTTTGTGGGTATATTACCTAAATGTGCAATATTTTTGTATTCAGTTGTTTTCGGTTACTTCCGGTTTAGCCGGAAATTACTTTCCTATTTAAAATGGGATACCCGGTATATTTTTATTCATTTTAATAGACAGTGCCATTTCGAGTACAATGACACTTTATTGACTACTTTTTGACATCTAACCTATATTTTTAATTTTTGATTTAGCGTTCCATTAATGCGATTACATTGTAAATTTTGGCCCAAAAATTATGGAAAAATGGAAGTAACTCCAAAATTAACCGTTTTATTACATTTATGATTAAAAATATTTAGAGGTTAAATGAAATGTCAAAAAGTAGCAAATAAAGTGTCGTTGCACTTGAAATAATATTTTCTATTCAAATAAATAGAAACATACCAGGTTTCCATTTTAAATAATAAGGTCGTTTCCGGCTGAACCGGAAGTAAGAGAAAACAAGTAAAACCACGAAATATTGTGAATTTATATGGTATATCTCTTTACAAAATTTTATTTTAATATTTTAAAAAATAGTATTTAGGGTATGTTTTCTCGGAAACTACTAAACCGATTTAAAAAAAGTTAAGTCTGTTGTAGAGAAGATTTAAACCCCTTTTAGACAAGGTGTTACTTGACCCCCTTTCCCATTTAAATTGTTTGACGTTTCTGTTGGGGGGATAACCCTAGACAGTGACAGAGTTTGACAACCAAATGTGTCCCCCTTTAATAAAAATTGACGTGTTTCAGGACTTTTTAATAGTGTACAAATAACGGAATTAAAGGGGGTGGCTTGTTTTTTATTAAAATGCACTGTATATACAGTGTGTCCGCCTAAGTTCTCTACATATGGAAAACTTATTTATTAATAATTTTACAAAAAAAGTTATTTGTTAGAAAAATGCCTGGATGATCTAAAAACAAAATGCAATTATTAGATATTTATTTTTTCAGTAGTATACGAGATATCTGAAAAAATATGAATTTTGTTTAAGAGAAAATACCCTTATTTTGGAATTATCGAAAATTATTATTAAGAAAAAATGTTTAGAAATAAAAATAACTCTTAAATATGCAAACTTGTTTATTTAAAAGTAAAACGTTATTCTTAAATTTTTTATGCAATAACGAGCGTTTCTGTGACTCTTCACTGTTTTGACAGTTCTTAAGCGTTCTTCAGAAATTATATTTTAAAATAAGTATTTACAAATGTACAAATTTAAATTGTCATCGTTTTATCCTAAAAATAATTAAAAAAAAACTTTTTCTTGCAAGTGAATAGGTCTGCATATTTAAAAGTTATTTTTATTTCTAAACATTTTTCCTTAATTAAATTTTTGATATTTTCAAAAATAAGGATATACTTTTTCTTGGGAAAATTTCATATTTTTGAGATACCTCGTATACTACTAAAAAAATATATCTAATGATTGCTTTTTAGGTTTTAGACCATGCAGAACTTTTTCTAAACAATAACTTTTTTCGCAAAATTAATAATAAAAAAGTTTTCCATATGTAGAGAACTTAGACGGACACGCTGTATATTATGAAATAGTCGTAACTAAAATAATAAATATTATACTTTATTTTAAACATAATCCGAAACTTTTGTTAAACCACACATGTCTATATGTTGATGAATCAGAGATAAAATACTATTCAAAACATAAAGTCTAGTCAAGAACTTAATTTGATGCAAGAAATAGTTCCCAGTCTCCTAAAAATATAGTTGATGACTTAAACGATCCGGAAAGGCATCTAGAAAAAAGTCTTTTGGATTTTTTCTGGAAAAAATTACAATTATTATATAAAAAAATGCCGTCTAGCTTTTTGCCAAAATCTTAAAAAGTATAAGTGATAAAGCTATTAATTAACAAATAATAACGCTTTAAAAAATGTAGATACAACTTTTATTAGTGAAAAATCATACTTTTTGAAGTGTCCAGATGACACCAGAATTTTTTAATTTATATTTAATTGCATAAAAAATATTTAAAAATATGCTCACTACAGTGGCAGCACGCATGCCGGAACCGCGGCGCGAAAGCCCATTAATATATATATTGCAGCAACAATTTCTGGAATTGAAAACTTTTTTCTATAATTTTCTGCTGTTTCAAAAGTTTTTATAATATTTAAGCCCTTTTTATAAACATACTTACGTTTTTTTTGGAGAAATATTTTTTTTATTGATTATTAATTTTGGAAGTAAAAAATATATTTAAAATAATGTTAACATTTATTTTTAAATTCTAATCGTCTATACTTTTTAAGATTTTGGAAAAAAGACAGTTATTTTATAGTTTTTTGTCAATAAGAATGGTACTTTTTTTCCAGAAAAAATCCAAAATACGTCTTTGTTTAGATCCCATTCCGAATCGTTTAAAGTTTAAGCCATCAACCATATTTTTAGGAGACTGGAAACTATTTTTCGCTAAAAAGCAACTTCTCGACTAGACTAATAGTTCATCAAAGAATTGTCACGACATGAAATTTAAATTCGTGGTTGAGTAACAAGTACACTAATGTGAATATCCCATTATAGGTGTCCAATTAACTAATAAGACTTGTCATTCGTGACGTCATGGCAAACTGGTTAATCAACATTTATTTATCGTACTGTTTTACTTGCGGTTAAAGTTAGTTTATGGAATTATTGCATTTAAAGAACATATTATCTATTTGAGTCCATTCCAGTGATTTGTGGTGTTTAGGTGAGTGATAAGTGAAAGTTTCTTAAATAATTAAGAAAAATCGTAAGCTTTTTTTTTAATTTGTGTATATTTTTTCGTGCTTATAACAATAAATTAGGTACTTTTAAAGCATACAAATTTCGCATTGACAGGCCTTCAGGACTAACTTATTATTATTTGTAAGTAAATATATTAATTAAGAAAAACAAGAAATCATTATTAATATTCTTGATTGATCTAGCGAAATCAATTAATTATGTATTTATTTATTTAAATATTCTTAGAGTAAAAAATGTACGAAGTCACAAAGAAAGGTAAACACCTGATGGTGGGTCAATTCACTTTTTGTCCCAGATTTTATAATTTTTTATGAACTTTTTTTTTGTAATATTTATTGATTTATTTTAAATAATAAGTCATTACTTTCTTAATTTTAATCTGCAATAAGCAGAGCACTTTAAACAGTTTTAACATTAAAACAAGAAAAATCCACATTAGGTACGTCTTATGTACACAAAATTCAAACCCAAAAGAACCAGGATGAAAAAATAGGGTCACTACCAATAGAGCTAACCAACTTGTCAATCATTAAGCCATATTACCATATCCAAAGGACAATTAAATTGTCCTACGGACAAAAATTCAATTATCCAGTTGACTTTCAAGAGGTTGGTTGTCCGACGGACGTTTTTTAAACTCTAAACTGTCCGATAGAACTTGGGTAATTTTTGTTTTTTTTTAATGCTTACCTTAAAATTGAAATTAAATACTATCCAACACACCATCATTTATTAGTAACTTACCCCAGTTACTCAGGTTACTCAGGACTGGTTGTCCGACGGACGTATTTTGAATTTTTAAATCCTTATAGAACATTTATTATTTTAGCCATTTTTTATATATTTACAGTAAACTTTAGATCAAATACGATCTTTAACACCATTATTTATTAAAAATATTAATTACTTACGAATTTTGGCTGGTTGTTCGAAGGACACGTATTAAAGCCAGCCACTCTTTTCTTGCGAAACTTGGTCGACTGAGGTCTCGGTTGTGATAAAAAAAGTGACGAATGGTCGTAATCAATTCTTGAATTAATATATATTTTCTGTTTTTTACAAGAAACATAATGATTTTGCGCTCTGGCAAATAAAAGTTGATTGACCCTCTTGTATACAATGTATTTTATAAATATTATGCTGACATACACGTTCCGCCAAATCTAAAGGTTCATAGGCAGTACGTGGAAAGGAGACTGTCTAACGCGTGTAGAGAGAGATAACAAGTGGAGATTAGACAAAGAATGACTGCATGTAAACAATTTAGACTAGGCAAAAAAAAGAAATTCAAACGGTACTGCGAAAATTCAAGTCTATCATTGCGACTAACAGGTTTTTAACAATTTTTTTATGCAAAACTCGTCAATCGATAAAAGTAAATTTGATTCAAATTTAACGTCGAATAACTTTTCAAGGAGTGAATTTGTTAAACAAATGGTAAAAACTTTTTGAAACGCATTAAATTCCCTTTAAAATTATTTGTTAAATTTATTTAAATATTTATATTTCTGGTAGTAACAAAAATCCAAACATAAAAAAACCAAATTGAAAAAATAGTTCAATGTTTATTGCCGATTATATGGAAACGGCTTATTTGACGACAATTTACGAAGACAGCTTTTTGTAGGGAATTTAATTTTCTTTAAGAATGTGTGTCGGTTACATTTTTCAGATCAACGATTTGTGAGTTTTGCATTAAAAAAATTATTGTCACAAAACTGTTAGTGGCAATGAAAGACTTCTTAATATTAATATTAGGGGCTCTAATTTTAACAATATTTTTTTATCATCATGAATGATTTTCTCATCATTGCTTAACTATCAAATGAAAGCGAGATCACACACAATCACCTAACCAGTTTTAACCCACTTACTTTTTACTGTGGCAACTTCGGCTCAATAGTTTATGTAGAATAATTTTAAAATCCAATTTCTTTACCAAAGTCCCGTCACACATGAGACGCCCTACGTCTTACGCCGGATGCATTGAAAATAATGTAACCTTTCATAATATGCAAACACGGCGCGTACGCGTTATGCTTCGTCCAGACTTGCAACAATTTACCGCGCCGAATAGCGCGCCATATAGCCCCACATAGCGCGGACGTGGACATGGACGAAACTTACGTCGTTTCAAGGGCTTGGCATTTGATCCCGCGGTGATTCAGATTTTGTCGGTTTTTGCATCAAAGGAATACGTAAATAGGTTGGTTTGTTTGGGGAATTGTTGCAGGTCTGGACGCAGCTTTAGGTTACATTACTTTCAATGCAAAACTTTTTGTCAGGCGTAAGTCGTAGGGCGTTCGTACATCTCATGTGTAACGGGACTAAGGTCTCTTTCACGGATATTAGACATCTAAAACTTGTAAATGTTTTTTGAAAATAATAATTGTTTGACTTAAGCCCCTCAGCAATTGTATAAAGTTATGTACATTTTTTTTGCTTATAAAAAAACATAAAAATATTAATTTATTCTTAGTTCTTTCCATTAATAAGCTTTTGGTGTTGATACCTAAATTTGTTTGACATTGTATTTAATAATGTATTTAATAATATTACATATTCATGCCCCTATCCCATTAATTTATTTTGAATAACAGAATGTCTATTAAAATAAACATAGGTTATTAAACAATAATTAGCCCTCACACATTTGGATGTCTAAAATTATTCCAACTACCATTTAAGATGGGGGACCACAATTAGTTTTAATCGTGTATAAAAAAGCATTAGGAGTTGTATGGGGTATTGAGGATGTTATTGTTATTTATAATTAATATAAAGTGTTTAAATCAAATCATATGCTTAAAATAACTTTTGGACAATGCCATTTTAAAAACTATGTTTAGTAAAGGTATTCTAACCAAAAAATTGGAACTAAATAAAGGATCTTATGCTGAATTAAGAAAAATTATACTTTAGTGTTGCTGCTGTACCATTAAAAAATATGTTAAAAAACTGGTTTTATACAGGGTGTAAAGTAATGGCTAAAAATAAAGGGTATGCATCCTTAGCTTGTTCATATGAACATATGTATGTCCTAAGTCTCTTAACTTTTTAGCTACAGGGTGTTAAAAGTTAAAAAAAATCGTTTTTTTATCATAACTTTAAAACTGTTTATAAAATTTTCATAAAATTTAAGACACACCGACTAATCACCAATAGTGATGATAGTTGATGTAAAAGATTTTTAATTCCTTTTATCAGTGGCGTCCGAACGAGAAGTATACTGGGGATTTAAAATAAAAATATGTGGTACGCCATTATTTTTTCAAAAATAAAAATTATTTTTTAAAATTTCCATTTATTTTACAACAAATTTGACCTTTTCAATTTTTTTGTTTGATGCACCGTTTTCGCGTAAAAAATAAAAATAGTTTTTGATGCATTTTTGGTATAGCACAACTATTTTAAACTACAGTGGAACTTCTATAACCCGAAACTCAAGGGACCGCCAATTTACTTCGAGTTCAAAAGATTAAGAGTTATGGAGATTAAAATACACGGCAATTGTAGCAAATAAATGAGCAAGGAACAACATGAAACTTTGACTTAGAGAAAATTTCAACTTGTGGAGGTTCGAGTTGTAGAGATGCAACCGTAGTAATCGGGTGCCCTATTTTTAGTTTTTACGCGACAACGGTGCATCTGTCGAAAAAAAAATCGAGAGATCAAATTTCTTGTAATGTAAATGAGGATTCAAAAATGATTTTTTTTGGAAAAAGCGTAACATTTTTTTAATATCAAGTATTTATCCCGTACGGACGCCACTGGTAGAAATAATTAAAAATCTTCTACATTAAAAAAACCCTTTTGGTGCCTATTAGGTGCGTGTCATATTTTATAAGAATATCTCGAACAATTTTAAAGTTATAATATGAAAACGATATTTTCTTAAAGCTTTCAACACCATGTAGCTCAAAAGTTAAGAGGTTTAGGACATAATATGTTTGTATAAACTTTTCTTCCTAAAATGGGCTTAAGAATCATATCCTGTATTTTTAGCCATCAATTAAATTACACCCTGTATAATACCAAATTTGGTTTGTTTAGGTTTATTGCAAATAAAAGCTATATTCCTATTATATTGGATAAAAACATGACCTAAAATGATAGTCCATATTTTCTACATACCGAATGGTGCATCGCCAGACTGGCCATAGAAAATCCCATGTAAATTTTAATGTCTTTAAATATTGGCTCCCTATTAATTTAATACCATACTATTTTGAGGACGTTGATATTATAATCCCACCAATTAAATTTCGTTATTTTCTTATAGGCCCATAAAAGTTTTTAAGAAAAACTATTTTTGTTATATTCATTACTGGTGGATGTATCACGGTATGTATGTATACCTAAGGTATTCAACCGTGGGTGCCGGCAGGATGACATCCAGGGGAGTGCGAAAAATTAAAAATGTCGAGGAGCAAGAAAAAAAATGTAAAGAGCAAAAAACCCTTACACACCCACTGGGCGCCCCTGTATGCAACAGATTTTAATTTTTTTAATAACTTTTAATTGGATTATTAGAAAATAACGAGATATAGTGTGTAAGTTATCTTGTCCAAATCTTGTAAAATCAGTAGGGGAGCTAATATTTGAAGGTATCAAAATTTACATGGGATTTCCTATGGCTAGTCTGGCGATGCACCACCCGGTATATTATTAACATTTAATATGAATACATTTACAGATATATCAAAATTGTTAAAATATCTTGTAGTATAGGCTACTTAAAATACACAAAACAAATAGATTAACTCTGTCACTTAAATAGCAGTTATTAAGAGGACTATCAAGTAAGTTGCCTGATAGTGAAATGCACCTGACAAAAACTTAAGGAAAATTGTATTTTTCACAATTTATTAAGAAAACCATGATAATATTAATATATATATATATATATATATATATATATATATATATATATATATATATATATATATATATATTTACAAAAAAGATTAGATTATTTTTGATTTATAGTACTTATGATTCTCATTAAGGTGCATCAATGTTTATATAAGCTGGATTACCAAATTAATCTCTTTAACAAAATAGCATGTAAAGATAAAAGTTGCAATATACTGGTTAAGCAAATAGGTATTGTGATGCCGGCCAGTAAAGCAACAAAAACGGAATTATGTGACTATAGTCGATTTGAAAATGAGAGAAAGTTATAAACCCTTCTTAAATATGCAAAACCTGTACAAAGTGGTCTTACTAATCTTTGGAACTGTTGAACAAATTTTATATACCTGTAATGGTTTTGTTCAATTGACACGTATACCTCACCCCGTAAAGGCAAGGTACCTAAGGATTTGCCTATGATCATAGGTAATTTAACTAAATATTGAATTTATTATTTTTTAAGGTAGGTTTGCTAAATAAGTAGCATAAGTAGTAATATAATAATTAAAACTACAGTTTAAATTGATTAAAACATTATAAATTTATTTAAAATAAAGGTTCATTTTGTTTAAAAAATATTATATTTGGTACACATACAAAACTGTATTCTAAACCTAATAATTATATCTAATTATCTAACTACTGTGTAAAAATAATAATGAACAAACATTACAGTCAATACTCATTCTCGCTATCAGAAAGAGCAGGAACTTTCCTCGTTTCCTACGTTTATAATGAGTGATTCGATTGTTTCGTCTATGCTGTAATCTAGGTCCCACATTTTTTCTTCAATTTCTGTAACATGTGCAATATATTTGGACCACTTTTCTCCATCTATTTCACTTACGGCCTCTTTGAATAGCACCTGAACATCATCCATTTTAAATGTGGTATTATGTCTTGCCACGTAACTTTTTGTTTGCGCCCATATTAACTCTATCGGATTTAGTTCACAGTGGTATGGGGGCAGTCTAAGTACAGTCACATTACGATTTTTTGCCATTTCATCTATAACATATTTGGTAAAGCGGTTTTTATGCTCCTGGACTTTTGTTAGAAGTTCTCGTTTCACCAAATTTTATTCAATGTTTTTTTCCCTAAAAGCCACCGCATTATATCTGCTTTTTTCCATGAACTAGTCGGTATCTTTTCACATTTTCTCCAATGATAGCTGGCGTTGTCCATAACGATTACCGAACCTAGGGGTATTAGATCCAGCATTTGTTTAAAATATTCTTCAAATACGTCTGCGTTCATTTCTTCATGATAATCAACTGTACGTTCTGATTGCAATGTTAATAAACCACCTTTTACGAAGCCGTCACTACTACCAATATGGGTAATAATGAGCCTTTTTCCTTTTCCTGAAGGTGTTTTTAGGCCAGTAGATAAACCCTCCATGAAAGCTTAACGAGATGAAGTTATATTTTTATCTTGCCACATTTTACCAACTGTGTAGCCTTCATTTAACCAGGTTTCA